>JAJJWW010017250.1:0-84195 GCA_023531295.1 Papaver armeniacum
ATTCATTTAGGGTTTAACCCTATATAAACATCTATATATGTGTGTAGAAACATTAGGTGATTCCCACCGATATCACACATAAGTTTACCATAAGATAAGTGGTAACTCTAACCCTAAAAGACAATGCTACCATCTAGAGTAAAAGGTTTCCAAGTTCTTAGCCAGAATCAAGTTTGTGCTTATCTTTGGTGATTGTAGTAATTTTAGAGATCGTCGAGTTGAAAACGCGGCCGCTTCTTCTGCCTCCTTTGTTCTTGCTAATCGGAGCTCAAGTTCAAGGTATAAACCGATACCCGCTTCCGCTTAATCGAGAATCTCTCGAGTATTGGTATCGTGAGCTATTGGTTTGCTGCGCTTTTCGTGCTTGATATAACTTGCTTTGGTTGTTTGTAAGTTGCCGACAACATGATGGTGTCATGATTAGGTTCTTGTTGTTTTTTTTTTTGGGTTAAAAAACCATTAATGGATGTATAAATATTTCGGATCTTGATAAGGGTGTTTTATTTTGAAATATTTAATTGGGTATGTTCATTATTGATTCAAATGATCTCCTGGAAATTTTTGTATCGTTTGAACATGTGGTTTGAGAGATATAGCAAAACCCTAGTTTTATACAATGTTTGTGAGCAGTGGTTTGATGATTATTTTGATGTATATATGTCGATCCATGTTAATTAAAATTAATGTAGATAGATAGTTCACTCTAAGAGCTTTCATTTGACATATTATTTGCTTAAATCGGAGCTTGTATGAGTGAGATATCGTCTCCCAAAGTTGGTCATGCGCACCTCGTACGCTGCTGAACTTTGGAGGAGACTATGAACAATAACCGAGTTAATCTCCTGGGCGAGTCAACCTAGCCATAACCTGAGAGTCAACACTGGTCCAAAATCGGCGAGTCAACTCTGACAGATCGGTGATTCAACTCGCTTGCCGACCGGGTGGGTCACCGCGGCTCGCATCGGGGTCACCGCGTTCGACCAAAGGGACGGCTCGCGGTTCAGACCCCGTTGGTCAACTCGCGGTCCGTATCCATGGTTCGGCCCGTGGTCTCTACCCGGTTATGTTTTTTTTCTTTATTTGTGTTGCCTGATCAACTCCAATTTTGGTACCCCAAGGTTTTTCGATGCTCCGAATTCAATAAAACTATTTTTAGAACCCACTAGATTCACACATGATAGGGTTTCTTTGAAATTATATGGTTAATCGCTTTTATCCATGATAACATGTGAATGGTCTATGTTGTGATTGTCTAATTTCTTTAATATACAACATGTATGGTGCTGGATTGAATTCATATCTTACTGAATTGTATGTCTAGATAGCATGTCGATTGATTAGATAATCATCTTTGTTTGATAACATGTTTGATCAATTATTATCTGATTGAATAACATGTTAAAACAATTGAGTGTGAGGTCTTAAGGAGTTTGTTTGATTCCCAAAACCATTAACTTGCATATATTAAATTGATGAAAATATTACTTGTATGAGAGATGATTAAGAGTTTAACGATTTTTCGATCTTGCGACTTGTAATGTTGTTTTGCTATTTATTTACATTAATGTTGAAAAGTTATTTTTTGAATATATGTATAGTGCCATAAGTTTAATATCCCTTTTTTCGTGATGCTTGTTAGACTAAATTTCAAGAACATCATTGCTGAAACAAGGGAGAAAACCTAATGGCGACAACTATAAATATCCGGCGCCGAAAGATCGCTTCATGTGATGCCTCGATCTAAGGAGGGTCATTGAAACCTCGAGGCTTACTGTGAATAGATTAAGAAGGATCGCAGTGTTCGCCATATTATCCTGAGCTAAATGCAGAATTATCCAATTGACGAGTTGGAGAACCACCAGTTTGGTCATGACATGCTAGAGGCAGTCAAGCAGAAATTTGGAGTTACCTCTGTGGCTAAGTTGCGCGCTTTAATTATAAATTTTGACACTTGTCAAAAAGTTTAATGTTACAATGAAACATCATTTGAGGAAAATGTCGCCAATGATACGCGAAACTTGAGGATGCAAAACATCATTTGACGTATGAACAATGTGTACAAGTCGTTATTCGTTCGTTACCTAACTCTTGGGAGCGTATGAAGAAAACATGACACATAATGATAATGTCCCACTTTTGAGGATATTTCGCCTTGTGGAACTAGAAGTCGAGCGCTTGGAAGTCGCTAAGACCGACAGCCTGCGCCGTCGAATTTGTTTCGCATAAGACCAATGGGTCTAAGCGCAAGAGGGGTAAGGGTTCTTCTGCTAAGAATCCTCATGATGGATCTGGGCCATCCACTACCAGTGCTCCTAAGCGCAAAAGAGGCAAGCGTGCTGGTAAGAAAGATAAAGCATAGATGAAATGCTTTAACTGTGATAAGAAATGACACTTTGCTCGTGAATGCACTAAGCCAAAGAAGGTAATTTCTGAACCTCTTCCTCGCTTATGAAATGTTTTGTTTCTATTCAAGCATTAGTTTCTCATTATCCCATTACTCAGGGGTTGTAGAT
The DNA here is from genome assembly GCA_023531295.1 of Papaver armeniacum. Lineage (NCBI taxonomy): Eukaryota > Viridiplantae > Streptophyta > Magnoliopsida > Ranunculales > Papaveraceae > Papaver > Papaver armeniacum. Next base: position 2,514 of record JAJJWW010017250.1, read on the forward strand.
TCTGGAGCAACCGACCATGTAACAGGGACCGAGATGGGTTCCTAGATTATCTTCGAGTTCCTACTGGGAGCATGAGAGTTTATATGGGGAACACAACTAGCATAAAAGTACTTGGCATCGGTACCCATATGCTAAATTTGCGACAAGGACACACCTTAATCCTCCATGATGTACTTTATGTTTCCGATATATTCGACGAAATTTAGTTTCATGCATAATACTATTTTGCGTCTAGGCTTTAGTTTTCTTTTTGAGGGTAACCTCGTTAATATTTGCTTGGCAACCGAAGTTTTATGGTTTTGATTTTATGTTCTGGGATGGTTTTATGGTTTTGGATGTTGACAATTCTAGTTCTTATGATGCTAATAAATCTATTGCATTAGTCAGGCTCTTCCCTTTATGTTAATAATGATTCTCGTGATTTGGCATGCTAGATTAGGGTCATATAAGGCAAGAAAGGATGACTAGGTTAGCTAGAGAAGGTCTTTTAGGCCCCATCGCTAAAGTCTCTTTGCCTACCTATAAACATTGTCGTTGTGTAAAGCCATTAGAAAATCAAGTTTGGGACCCAAAAGGGCCTCCGAGCTTTGCAATTAATTCATTCCGATATATGTGGCTCAATGAACGTTAAGGCAAGACATGGCCTCTTATTTCATCACTTTCATATATGACTTTACGTTGATATGGTCATATTTACTTGATATCCACAAATCGAAGCATTGACCTTTTAGACGCTATGTATGTGAAGTGGAAAATCAACTAAATAAGAGCATTAAGGCTCGTGAATCGACCGTGGCCACGAGTATCTATCCGACCTATTCAAAGGGTATTGTGAAGAAAAGGGATCCCGAGACAATTGACTATTCCCGGTACTCCGCAACAAAATGGTGTAGCGTAGAGAAGGAATCGTACTTTGTGAGACATGGTTAGGTCAATGATGGCGCAAGCTCATCTTCCTATTTCCTTTTGGGGAGATGCGTTATTGACTTTTGCCTATGTCCTTAATCGTGTGCCTTCAAGTCGCCGCGACTTCTACCCCATATGAATTATGGACCGGCGTAAAACCCGAATTGGGTAATTTGCACATCATGGGGTTCAGCCGCTTATGTACACAACAGCTTCTCACCGGTATGGGAAGCCGGGCCCTCGATAGAAAAAAGTGTATCTTTATCGATATTCGATCACTCAAAAGGCCATGTGTTCATTGGTGAGCATCCCGATGGAAGTGTAACCGAGATTGAGTCACGTGGATGCATTTCAGAAGGAACGAGGTAGGGGAGATCTTAGCCTCTTTGAGGTGGAAGAGTCAATGGAAGACACACCAATTTGTCTACTTGAGAATAACAAGAAATTCCTCGTTCTCCTAGGGAAAGTGGGAGTGTTCCACCCGATAATGGATTGATGCATCAAATCAGATCCCCAATCTCAGAAGTGGGGAACGTAGAAAGTCCCTCGTCATTGTTTTCATATGAGGGGGAAAGTTTTATGGTTTGTTCACATGATGACGTAGAGCCTAAATTTCAAAGAGGCTATGTCATCTCCTAAAAGGGAAAAATGGATTATTGCACAGGAAGAGGATATAGAATCAATGAGGATAAATGGTGTGTGGCAATACGTTGACCTCCAAGAAGGGCACAAGGCTATTGGAAACAAATGGGTTTTCAAAGTACGGAATGCGGATGGTTTAGATGAAAAATATAGGGCCCGCATTGTGGAGAAAGGTTACACCCAACAGGAAGGTGTTGACTACGAGGAAACTTTCTCCCATGTGGTGAGAATTTCCTCGATACGCCTTATGCTAGCTATTGTCGCACATATGGATTTGGAACTTCATCAAATGGATATTAAAACTGTATTTCTCAATGGAGAACTAGATGAGGAAATTTACATGGAGCAACCAGAGGGCTTCGTGATTAAAGGTCAAGATCGCAAAGTTTGCAAGCTCCAAAAATCTATTTATGGCCTAAAACAATCATCTAGAAAATGGTATTTAAAATTTGATCGAGCCATTGTTTCCAATGGGTTTACGATGATAGAGGAAGACCATTGTGTGTACGTTAAACGGTCCGATAAAGTTTTCCTTATCCTGTCCTTATATGTTGATGATTTATCCTTATAGCTGTAACATGGAAATTGTTATCGCTACAAAAGAGTGGTTATCCTCAACTTTTGAGATGAAGGACATGGGAGAAGCAAGCTATGTGCTCGGGATTAAGATCCTTAGAGATCGTTCAAAGAGGCTTTTGGATATGTCACAAGAGACATACATTAAAATGGTTCTTGAGCGATTTCACATGAAACATTGCAAACCCATAGACACTCCAATTGCTAAAGGTCAGAACTTAAGCCTTGAGATGTGCCCCAAAACCCCTGAAGAGATGTATGCTATGATATGTACTCGGCCTGATATATGCTATGCCATTGGATTAGTAAGCCTGGCACGCCGAATCCCGCTTTGAGCACCGTCACAACAATCAAGAGGATATCGAGGTATCTCAAAGGGACGAGCGACCTCATGCTATGCTACAAGGGGTTCGATCTACGTCTCGTTGGTTATTGTGATGCTAACCGCAATGGCGAAATGGGAGAGCAAAAATGCACATTAGGGTATGCTTTCTTGCTAAATGGCGGGGCCATCACATGGAGTAGTAAGAAATAGTCAATTGTTGCAATGTCATCAATGGAATCTGAGTTTATAGCTTGTCAAGCTGCAGTACAAGAATCTAATTGGTTAAAGAGGTTGAGTATTTAATTTGTCACTCACGCTACTGATGCGGTGAAAATTCACACTGATAGCACATCAATGATTGATTATGCAAAAGACCCAAAGTACCATGGAAAGACTAAGCACATTGATATGAGGTGTTGCTTTATTAGAGTTGCTCTTGCTAAGAAAGAAATAGTTTTGGAGTACATGCCTACAAAATTGATGATATTTGAGCCCCTTACTAAACCTATACCCAGAGATGTTTTCTTGTCTCATGTTAGAGCGTTAGGTTTACATAGGTGGTAATGGATGTATCTATATTTATTTTATTTTTATTTTTAAGACATGATGATCGTAGATGCATATGTTTTATGGATATTTATTAATAATCAATACAATTTGATAATAGATCATTGTTGTGATTAATTATTTACTTATGGGCATGGATATACACGCTGACATTGGTGCATAAAGAATGCATTATGTCAAAACCTAATTGATATGTCACTGTGTATGGACTCGGCTTACTCACATAAGCAAGCCACCTTTTTTGGCGCTAAGGAGAGCGAGCAAAGATGAGATGATGCATCGCCTTGGCATTACCAAGATGAGATCTATATATATATTGAAGATCGATGATGAATGTACCTACTGCTCATCATACCTTAAAGGATAGCCAAATAAGAAATCTCTTTCACTACGCTTTGTTGAAAGCGAGCAAGAAATTTTGATTAGGCGCAAGAGTTGCGACTAAGTCAAGATTTGTAGAGTGTAAGAGTTTGTGACATATACTTGTGTAGACAAGTAAAAACTCCACTCTAGCGCATTTTCATATTATGCGTGCTTGCACTGACCACTATGGAGGTGCGAAAATTGTTCCATGCTTTTCTCACCATGTGAGTCCGTATTATAATTAGATTATACACAGTAAACTTACAACTTTTGACTTTGTTATTAAGTAAAGATTCGATGATTGTTACTTTAGTACGTGTCCTGTGGCCATGGATGATCCGGCTTAAAGGGTACATATCTGGGAAAGCAGTTGATTCTGAAAATTCAAGGCAATAAGGCGAGAGGAAGGTCATCAAACTCATGAATGTTTTATATTCACAGTCGACAACTTGAGTTGCCTTGCTGGTGTTGCAACACAAGTGTGAATGTATTTACAATAAGCTAGCATGAGGGTTACACTAGCTAGCTCTATGAGGGATTAGAGTAGTCTAGACCAATGAGATTTTGATGGACCTAGGATACTACGAGATACAAACATTTCTCTTAAAGGGTTGATGTCTCTATGCCGACTCATATCGATCCGGCTAGCATGGAGCTCCCAAAATGCGTGTAATTTTCGACTGCCCACTGCTATTTACTAATATGAACTTTTCTTTTCTGGGTACAATCCAAACATACTATGTGCGAGTGGGAGATGTTAGATATTCGGTTGATCCTAATATGGTCGCCCATATTGTATGTGGCAAGTCCTGTAGGGTTCCATACTCATTTAGGGTTTGGACCCTATATAAGCATCTCTAATATGTGTGTAGAAACGTTATGTGATACCCACCGATATCACACATAAGTTTACCATAAGATAATTGGTAACTCTAACCCTAAAAGAGAGTTACCATCTAGAGTAAAGGTTTCAAGTTCTCATCCTGTGAATCAAGTTTGTCCTCATCTTTGGTGATTGTAGTACATCGGGATCGTCGAGTTGAAAACGTTTTGCTGCTGTCGCCGCTTTCGCTCTCTTTGTTCTTGCTAATCGCAGCTCAAGTTCAAGGTATGAACCGATACTCCGCCTCCGCTTAATCGTATAATCTCTAATAGGCCAAATCCCCAACTGCCCAAAAACCACCGCCTTAAGAACATCATATTTTACAATCAACAATCAATAGGAAATCCGTCGCACTAATTTCGTCAACATAAACAAGTACCTTTGTTTGAAGAAATCAGTGATTTCAAAATTAAAGTTGACTGAAAAAAGAAACAATAAAGATGGTTGGAAACAACACGAGCAAAATCAGCATCACTTTAAAGATAATACCCATAACTCTCCATGATGAAACTCTTCTTTGAATAGATACCCCTGAGATATCAATATGAAAAATTGAAGAAAAAGATCAATGATAAGTGGATCTGACAAAAAGGATCAGACCACATCCGAAAGTGGGAGGCTTGGATCGGAAGGTTTTTTGTTAAGGAAGAAGAGGGGCTTTCTAGAGAGTGAGAGGAGGAGAGGGGTTTAACTGATTGAGTATTAGCTCGATTAGTTGGCCAAGGGTCATCTAACATCCATCCTTACTTGGGGTTAGTAATTCGAGTCCTGTCTGCTTTACTTAAGATCTTTTTATCTTATATTCATCGCCTTTCTACTTGGCAAAGACTTCTTTGGTCAGTTGCCTAGTATCCCGGTAAGTTTACACCAACATTTTCAAGATCATGTGTTTGTACAAGTCCATTAGCCACCTCTCGCAGCACCATCCGCATCCAGAGAAACCGCATTCCCGTTCTTCAAATCACCATAACCCCACCAAACCACCACCACATTATTGGATGCACCCTATGTTGTAAGGCGCCCTAGGTGCTCTAGACGCACGAGTCGCCCAAGGGCCGTCTAGACAATAAATCACCGAAGGCCCCGAAGTATGAGCAAATATGTTGTTTTCTAATTTTTGAACAAGAAATAGTGACAACTGTACAGACAAGAGGCCGAAGTTATCACCGATATAATAGCAGTATTTTGTAAGAAAAATAGGAGTAGCGAGATAAAAGGTGAAATCACGTGAAAAGTGTGAATACTAGCGAAGTAAAAATGAGCTGTATCCCACTTCACGAATTTCCTATAAAAGGAAGCCTTAGGACATTGAAAGAAGGGTTGAGTATTTTTGTATGGTGAAAGCTACATTGTGAGAGAGATTCTTACCTTCTACATTAGAGTTTGTGTCGTAAACTTATGAAAGATGAATAAGATTATCAATTGTTCATCACTTCATTTTCAAGATTAATGTTATGTCTTAGTTTACTCTTTATTTTGATATTGTGGGTGTACTACCGGTTTTTCGGTAGCTACAACAAGTATTAGGAAACCTTGAATTTCCTGTTTTGGACCTTTTCTACATTGAGATGGGCTTCTGTTTATGGGTGAAAATCGTTTATGCACGATTTCAGAATTTCGTGGTGAGTGAGAAATTGATTCAAACCCTAAACAAATGTTCCGCACGTGAGCACTTTGTAGATTCGAGAGATCGATTCGTACAAGTCCCACCTAAACCAAGAAATGGCCGTCCAGCACTTGTTTCGATCACAAAGTGGAGGAGAAAGGTTGATTTGGGGAGGGAAGCAAAGAAAGGTGTTGAGGAGAGTAAGATCTCGACTTGTATCGTAAAGTGAAAGCTTAGGAAGCTTGCAAGAGATAGAAGCTTTGGGAGAGCTTTCAAAGTTGCCTTTCGAGAGTGTAAGTGTAGTGTATTTCTCCCGACCGAGACTTGTTGTCCGGTGGAAATAGGTAAGACCTATTTATACAAGTCGAGATTGAAACGCACTCGGCCTCATGAAGGAAGAGAGTAAAGGGTGAAATAATGGGAGGAGATGGTAACCGCATGGTTTAATGGGTGAAAACGTTTTTCACCATTATTTCCTTTATTTGCCCGCTTTATTCCTTTTCACGCTTTCTAATGTGAGCGTAGTGAACACCGCATGTCAGTGACCGCCAAACCAAAACCCTAAAGAAGCATCCCCAGCTTTGTGTCGATGTCTCGAGTGTTGGTTGCATCTTGAGTGCAAGTGGCGCCGCTAGTGGCGCGTGTGGCATGTGCGAATGCCTTGGTGGTAGGTTGCACGGTTTGCAAGTTAGGTTACCAACAGTGTGTGTTTGGCATGTGCCAATGGCATGTGCGAATGCCTTGGTGGTAGGTTGCACTCCGCTTGCACGGTTAGGCTACCAACAGGTGTGTGTTTGGCATGTGTGGAATGCCTTGGTGGTAGGGTTGCACGGCTTGCAAGTTGTGCTGGCACCAAATAAGTGTGTGTTTATCATGTGCCAATGGCATGTGCGCCATGTCGACCTAGTTGCAAGTCTTGCAGCCTAGGGCGCTATGTTTGGCGTGGGCCAAAGGCATAATGGGCTTGAAGTATGGCTTAAAGACGTGTTCGCATGTGCCAATGGCACGTGCGGCTATGTTGACCTAGTTGCAAGTCTTGCAAACCTAGGGCGCTATGTTGGGCGTGGGCCCAAGGCATACGGCTTAGAAATATGGCTTGCATAAGACGTGTTGGCATGTGCCAATGGCACGACGGCCATGTCGACCTAGTTGCAAGTCTTGCAAACCTAGGGCGCTATGTTTGGTGGGCCAAAGGCATAGCCTGAAATATGGTCATGCAAGACGTGTTGGCATGTGCCAATGGCACGCGCTGCCATGTTGACCTAGTTGCAAGTCTTGCAAACCTAGGGCGCTATGTTGGTCGTGGGCCAAAGGCATAACCGCTTAGAAATATGGCTTTAAGACGTGTCGGGCATGTGCCAATGGCACGTGGCGGCCATGTTGACCTAGTCATAAGTCTTGCAACCTAGGGCGCTATGTTTGGCGTGGGCCAAAGGCATACGGCCGTAAATACGGCTTGCAAGCACGTGTTGGCATGTGCCAATGGCACGTGCGCCATGTTGACCTAGTTGCAAGTCCTGCAACCTAGGGCGCTATGTTTCATGGGCCAAAGGCATAGCGGCCGAAATATGGCTTCATAAGACGTGTTGGCATGTGCCAATGGCACGTGCGGCCATGTTGACCTAGTTGCAAGTCTTGCAAACCTAGGGCGCTATGTTTGGCGTGGGCCAAAGGCATAGCGGCCCGAAATACGGCCATGCAGACGTGTTGGCATGTGCCAATGGCACGTGCGGCCATGTTGACCTAGTTGCAAGTCTTGCAGAACTAGGGGCGCTATGTTTGGTGTGGCCCAAGGCATAGCGGCTTGAAATATGGCTTGCAGATGTGTTGGCATGTGCCAATGGCACGTGCGGCCATGTTGACCTTAGTCAAAAGTCTTGCAAAACCTAGGGCGCTATGTTTGGCGTGGGCCCAAGGCATAGCGCTTAGAAATATGGCTTCAAGACGTGTTGGCATGTGCCAATGGCACGTGCGGCCATGTTTACCTAGTTGCAAGTCTTGCAAACCTAGGGAGCTATGTTTGGCGTGGGCCAAAGGCATACGGCTTAGAAATACTGGCCATGCAGACGTGTTGGCATGTGCCAATGGCACATGCGGCCATGTTGACCTAGTTGCAAGTCTTGCAAACCTAGGGCGCTATGTTTGCGTGGGTCTAAGGCATAGCGGCTAGAAATATGGCTTGCAGACGTGTTGGCATGTGCCAATGGCACGTGCGGCCATGTCGACGTAGTTGCAAGTCTTGAAGAAACCTAGGGCGCTATGTTTGGCGTGGGGCCCAAGGCATAGCGGCTTAGAAATATGGCTTCATGAGATGTGTTGGCATGTGCCAATGGCACGTGCGCCATGTTGACCTAGTTGCAAGTCTTGCAACTTAGGGCGCTATGTTTCGCGTGGGCCAAAGGCATACGGCTTTACGGAATATGGCTTCAAGACGTGTTGGCATGTGCCAATGGCACGTGCGGCCATGTTGACCTAGTTGCAAGTCTGTGAAACCTAGGGCGCTATGTTTGCATGGGGCCAAAGGCATAGCATGCATGGAAGTATGGCGTTGTTGCCATGGTGCGCAGTGGTGCGCTTGGTTTGGCATGGTTGCCATACGGCAGAGCGTGGGCTTGGTTTGGCATGGTTGCCATGGCGCGCAAAGATGCGCTTGGTTTGGCATGGTTGCCATGGCGCGCAGAGTGCGGCTTGGTTTGGCATGGTTGCCATGGTGCGCAAAGATGCGCTTGGTTTGGCATGGTTGCCATGGGCGTTGTGGTGCGCTTGGTTTGGCATGGTTGCCAGGCATGGCGCGCTTGGTTTGGCATGGTTGCCACGGTGCGCAGAGAGCGCTTGGTTTGGCATGGTTTCCATGGTGGCTTGGTTTGGCATGGTTGCCATGGGCGCAGAGTGCGCTTGGTTTGGCATGGTTGCCATGGTGCAGTGATGCGCTTGGTTTGGCATGGTTTCCATGGCGCGCAGAGCGCGGCTTTGGTTTGGCATGGTTGCCATGGCGCGCAAAAGATGCGCTTGGTTTGGCATGGTTGCCATGGGGCGCAGAGTGCGCGCTTGGTTTGGCATGGTTGCCATGGTGCGCAGCATGCCTTGGTTTGGCATGGTTGCCATGGCGCGCAGATGCGCTTTGGTTTGGCATGGTTGCCATGGTGCGCAAAGATGCGGCTTGGTTTGGCATGGTTGCCATGGTGCGCAAAGATGCGGCTTGGTTTGGCATGGTTGCCATGGTGCTAGCCATGGTTTGGTTTGGCATGGTTGCCATGGTGCGCAAAGATGCGCTTGGTTTGGCATGGTTGCTATTGAGATGCGCTTGGTTTTGGAATTAGGGTTCTGTGTTGTCAAAACCCTAACCGGGTATTTTGAAAAAATACCCCTATTAATTATTTACACTCGAAGTTAAATGCTCTTAGTTAATGTGTTGAGGGTAACACTAGGTCATGGGGTTTTACGATTTTACCCTTGTCTAAAATCCACCATCAACATTAAGTCCCCCGCTAGCTCTAACAGGGGCTTTGTTGTGATGTAAGCATAAGATGGTGACAAACTATTAACAACAAACCGTAAAGAAAATCAAGGAGGCTTGTCCGACCTTTATAAGTAGGATTTCAAATCTTTGCCTCCGGTAGTTTTGCACAAATCTAGAGGTCCGGCACATTGGTGGGCCCTGGCAAATACTTGGGGCGACGCTGGGAAGTTAGCGCAATTGGTGGGGCCGGTCTAATCTTGGAAACCATGCTTGCAAAGCGTGTCTTGGGCGACCATTGGGAGGTCGGTCTAATCTTGGAAACCATGCTTGGCAGCGTGACTTGGGCGACCATTGGGAGGTCGCCTAATCTTGGAAACCATGCTTGTGCGTGACTTGGGCGACCATTGGGAGGTCGGTCTAATCTTGGAAACCATGCTTGCGCGTGACTTGGGAGGCATTGGGAAGCCTGGCCTAATCTTGGAAACCATGCTTGCAGCGTGACTTGGGCGACATTGGGAGGTAGGCGCAATTGGTGGGGCCTGGCCCAATCTTGGAAACTATGCTTGCAGCGTGACTTGGGCGGCATTGGGAAGTCGGCACAGCTTGGTGGGGCTGGCCTAATCTTGGAAACCATGCTTGCAAAGCGTGACTTGGCAGATTGGGAAGTCGCACCTTTGTGGGCCCGCTTCTTACACCCGTGATTTTGGTGAAAGGGGAATCCTTCCCTATTTCAAAGTCTTTCACGCCTATATATGTATATATATATATATATATATATATATATATATATATATAAAGCCCCTTTCTCCCCATACTGCGCTTTATTCTTTCCTCTTTTCATACTAGCGGAAAGAGAAACCAAACTTTCCAGTGTATGTCTTCGAGTACTCTTCTTTCTCTTTTTTTTTTTATAGGTATACACCTTAAAAGTAGGCGCTTCCACAATCCTTGCATATGATTCCTTGGCGTGCCTCTTGTAGAAAATATAGTACGTATGCAAACAAGGGAATACCGCATATATTGTTTGAACCCGTGGGAAATATTGCATATATGAATTTTCTGGCCCTGAAAGAAATATTTGAACCCTGAAGAAAATACTGCGTGTGTATTTCGAACCAGTAGAGAACCCTGTATGAATCCTGAAGAAGAATACTGTGTATATGCTTCATATGACTTCGAACCCGCAGAAAATATTGTATATATGATTTTGCTTCTTGAAAGAAGTATCACGCCAGCAGCTTTGAACCAATAGAAAATGCCCCATATATATTTTTGAACCCAAGAAGGATACCGTAGACACACTTGTACCCGTATAGAATGCCGCGTATATAGTCTCGAACCCGAAGAAAATATCGCGATATAGTCTTGAACTCGAATAAAATACGTCCTCCTTCCTCTTTCTCTTTTTTTCTTTTGTTGGGTACGATTATGTGTCGATAAATAACTTCGCTTTTCTCCGTTTGTTTTCAGGCAGATATCTTATTACCAAATTGTTGTGAAGGAATTCGATAAGATGTTACTCGAAACAAATTTCACTTCGTCAAGGATGCTCATAATTCCAAGCCGAACATAGATGATGAATTCTTCACTAGAGCCCTTACCCCCGCTTCTAAGAATCACCTGTGTTTCGTGCCAATTTTGCTAACCTGGTGAGGATGACAGAAGACACGCTCGGGTTCGCCTGCAGAGCACCATTCGGTTCTCGTCTTCATAAAGGGGTATATTCCTCTTCCAACATTGACTTAAGGATGTGTCAAAGTCCATTGCGTTTTTTGACAGAGATGGGTTAAGTTCATGGTGAGCAAGGAGCATATAAATACCAACTTGACTCGAGCGCAAGCCATTGATGCCGGCCAAGACCTCGCAAATCTCCCGGATTAGGAAGGACATCCTGTGCTTGGTTGCTTTCATCTCCAGATGGTGTTCTGACACCCATACAATCATATGTAGATGGGGTGAGATAACTTTCTCCTCGAGAGTGTGGCTCTTTTGTTTAATCTTCCAAAGAATCGGGAATCTTAGAATCCAATTATCTCGAAAGCGAGGTGAAGATGCGGATGACCTGCCGCTAAGTTGGGGGATTTCGCCTGGAAAGACTCCATTGCGAAGTCGAAGGACTCCGCCTTAAAGAGGATGAAAGGTGCCCTTACGGTTGGTGGATATCTCAATGGTTTCCTGGACGAGTTGAGCCTCGAACAAGTGCTGCTGATCTTCATGTCGCAAAGATTTTTGGCTCTCTAGTTGTCTAGAGACATTTTTGATGACTGCCTCCGAAAGAAGGGAATAAGACCATAGTTGTTGGCGATTGCCGTGAAGTTGGCAAAGGGGGAAGTTCTTCCCATTGGCAAGCCGTTCCTTGGTTCCCCGTATGTGCATCCGGGATCACCTAGTTGCGAACATGCGAGTTTCGAATGGTTTCATGAAAGTGGATTCATATGTGCACGTTGCTTTTCTCGCAAGTCCGGCTATGGGAGCACTTTGAGAAGTATGCTCCCAAACCGTTGCCTTCGCTTCCCGTGAGTTGGGGTGGCTCCCGAATTCTTCGATGGGTGAACAAAGGCCCAAGGGTTGGCGTGAGCTTGGCTAGTTTTCTTGATAAGTTGCATGAAATCAATTTTCGTCCATGGGGTCCCATCCATAAGTCGCTGACTCAAATTGACACTTTTGCTTCGCTCCGCTCATGTCTTTGTCTTCTCGATGACGATTTGAGCGTTGGTGAAAACCTCGTTCATCCAAAGCCGCTGTCCCTGCTATATGCCGTCTTTCTTCGTGGGGTCTTTCCAGATAGTCGCTTACAATATTGACCGTGGCCGCTTCTTCACATGGGTTTCGATCAAGGGGTGCCTCTTGTTTACCACGGCCAGTGATCCCTAAGGATTCATTGCGTGTCGCCCTTGACGCCGTTGTCCTTAAGACGGTATCCGTCTTTCCTTCTTTCAAATGGGAAGAGTAATTTCGAACACCTTCGGCTATAACGAGTTTTGGTGCGACGAGTTTACTATGATCCGAGATTTTGTGAATAACGTGGTGGAGAACGTTCGTTGCAAACCTTTCCCAGCCAGTTCAAGGAGTATCCAATATTGAGAGATCCTGCGAAAGTTGCCTAGCAATCTCTGAAAAGCCCCTGTGCCAAGGAACGGAGAACGAAGAACCGTGTCGGCGGTTCCTCGACGGTTTCACAAGATCCTCCCACAGTCTTGTGTCTTTCAGCTTCTTCCAATAACTGTGTATGTGTCGCCTCTTCATTGGTTTGTCTCAAAACACGTGAATTTCGGGCCGAGAACATGTGTCTTGTTTCCTTCGTGGCTTTGTAGTGTTAATGCTTTCGCTGCCTTGCACGTTGCCCAGAGACGGCAGCTTCGCAAGGAATTCCAGCAGACCGAGCCTACTCATAGCGGTGATGAGTCGAGAAAGAAGAAAGTTCAACAAGTGAGAGTGATTCCTCCGGGCAAGACCGGTTCTTCTTCTAGAAGTGGTTCTAAGTGAGTTTCGCTTCTTTTCTTCCTTCTTCTTCTCGTTTCTTCTTTTGAAAAAATGTCTAACTCAAGTTTGCAGGAGGAACTGTTCGTGAGGACGATTCTGGGGTGGAGTCACACGAAAACTTGCCTTTTGTGACCACCGCCCGTGACTTAGAGATGGGAGTTAGCCAATTGTCGGGCACAGTACATGGTTCAAACGGTGGATGATTCTCTCTGATGGTTGTTGCCATAGACATGGAAGAAGACCTCATGCGAGTCGTGAGGCCACTTGCATGTGCGCCATTTTTGATCCCCCGTACTTGGTTCCTTATCCAGTCATGTGTCTGGTTGGAGGCTTTAGCGTGCCTGGCTAAGCATGAGGCGTTGTACACCGTAATCCGGGAGAAGAACTGGACATATGGCTACAACCAAGAAAGTGGCTAGTCGATTTGCGCTGGTTAAGCGTGTGGAAGAGGCTTTATCTTCCATCGAGGATATGCGTGGGGTGACCGGGTCACATCGTTTCTCAAGACGTTATCGCCGACCGGGAGCACCATCGCGACGTGTGCTTAGCAAAGGAGTTCAACACTTCGTGGTTTGTCGAAGGCCTTGCCGAGATCCAAAAGTTGAAAGATGCAAAGAATCGAAAGCCTTTCCGCCGAGGAGATTGCCCGACAGAGATGGAACTCGAAAAGCTTTCCAAGATGTTGACTATGAAGAGAGCGGCTCGAAGACGCAAAGTTGACTTTTTCCAAGAAGAGCAGACTTCTTTTGGACGATTTTCCTTGAACGTTTTCGTTAAACTTTCATTTAGGTTCTTTTTTTTTTTTCGAAAGACATATTGATGTCCGGTTCAAAACTTGATCTTTGATAGACAAACTGTAGCTTTTTAGGTATTAGATTATTTCGGATGAATGGTTTTGATAATATAACTCGATTATGTTTTGGGAAAGGAATATTGCTTTTATGAAAGTGTGTGCTAGCAATAGGGACAAGACTGTGAAAGAGTATGACGGTTTTACTAAGAACCTAAAAATAGATTGTATATCTTGCCCAAGATGAATTTACTCACTTCATAGGTTTTGCGAACACGCTCCTCTCCATGTAAAAGGCGGTTTTTTGATGGCGGCTTTGCCGGTAACATCGCCAAAGAAGTCCCCAATCGCCGGGTAAAGCATCTTCGCGATTGAGTAATATCATCTTCAAATCAAGTCCCCAGCTTTTCTTGTGTAGTTTTTACAACTAGTAACCGGTCGTCTGGTAGTTGAGTTTGATTGAGTCGCCTTCCCTACCATCTTGACATCTCGGGTCGAAGAACGAGATCGATAACTGATATTGTAGCCGATAGATCAATCCTCCCGCCGTGGTCGCCAATTGTTTATGGGTGAAAATCGTTTCGCATTGATTTCGGTAATTTTGTGGGTGAGTGAGAAATTGATTCAAACCCTAAACAAATGTGCTACACGTGAGCACTTTGTAGATTCGAGAGATCGATCTCGCACAAGTCCGGCTAAACCAAGAAATGGCCGCCCAGACTTGCTTCGGCCACAAAGTGGAGGAGAAGGGTTGATTTGGGGAGGGAAGCAAAGAAAGGTGTTGAGGAGAGTAGATTCGACTTGTATCGTAAAAGTGAAAGCTTAGGAAGCTTGCAAGAGATAGAAGCTGGGAGAGCTTGCAAAGTTGCCTTTCCGAGAGTGTAAGTGTAGTGTATTTCTCCCGACCGAGACTTGTTGTCCGGTGGAAATAGGTAAGACCTATTTATACAAGTCGAGATTCAAACGCACCGGCCTCATGAAGGAAGAGAGTAAAGGGTGAAATAATGGGAGGAGGTGGTAACCGCATGGTTTAATGGGTGAAAACGTTTTTCACCATTATTTCCTCTCTTATTTGACCGCTTTATTCCTTTTCACGCTTTCTTAATGTGAGCGTAGTGTACGCTGCATGCTGTGACCGCCAAACCAAAACCCTAAATAAGCATCCCCCAGTTTGTGTCGATGTCTCGAGTGTTGGTTGCATCTTGAGTGCAAGTGGCGTTGCTAGTGGCGCATGTGACATGTGCGGAATGCCTTGGTGGTAGGTTGCACGGTTTGCAAGTTAGGTTACCAGCGTGTGTGTTTGGCATGTGCCAATGGCATGTGCGGAATGCCTTGGTGGTAGGTTGCACGGTTTGCAAGTTAGGCTACCAGCAAGTGTGTGTTTGGCATGTGTGGAATGCCTTGGTGGTAGGTTGCACGGTTTGAAAGTTAGGCTACCAAAGTGTGTGTTTAGCATGTGCCAATGGCATGTGCGGCCATGTCGACCTAGTTGCAAGTCTGCAGAAGCCTAGGGCGCTATGTTTGGCGTGGGCCAAAGGCATAGCGGCTTGGAAGTATGGCTTTCAGCACGTGTTGGCATGTGCCAATGGCACGTGCGGCCATGTTGACCTAGTTGCAAGTCTTGCAAACCTAGGGCGCTATGTTTGGCGTGGGCCCAAGGCATAGCGGCTTTAGAAATATGGCTTGCGCACGTGTTGGCATGTGCCAATGGAACGTGCGGCCATGTTGACCTAGTTGCAAGTCTTGCAAACCTAGGGCGCTATGTTTGGCGTGGGCCCAAGGCATAGCGGCTTTAGAAATATGGCTTTAAGACGTGTTGGCATGTGCCAATGGCACGTGCGGCCATGTTGACCTAGTTGCAAGTCTTGCAAACCTAGGGCGCTATGTTTGGCGTGGGCCCAAGGCATAGCGGCTTAGAAATATGGCTTGCAAGACGTGTTGGCATGTGCCAATGGCACGTGCGCCATGTTGACCTAGTTGCAAGTCTTCAGAACCTAGGGCGCTATGTTTGGCGTGGGCCAAAGGAATAGCGCTCGGAAATATGGCTTTGCAGACATGTTGGCATGTGCCAATGGCACGTGCGGCCATGTTGACCTAGTTGCAAGTCTTGCAAACCTAGGGCGCTATGTTTGGCGTGGGCCAAAGGCATAGCGGCATGGAAGTATGGCGTTGTTGCCATGGTGCGCAGGGTGCGGCTTGGTTTGGCATGGTTGCCATGGTGCGCAGAGTGCGGCTTGGTTTGGCATGGTTGCCATGGTGCGCATAGTGCGGCTTGGTTTTGCATGGTTGCCATGGTGCGCAGGGTGCGGCTTGGTTTGGCATGGTTGCCATGGTGCTTGTGGTGCGGCTTGGTTTGGCATGGTTGCCATGGCGCGCAGAGTGCGGCTTGGTTTGGCATGGTTGCCATGGTGCAAAGATGCGGCTTGGTTTGGCATGGCTGCCATGGTGCGCAGAGTGGGCTTGGTTTGGCATGGTTGCCATGGTGCGCCAGATGCGCTTTGGTTTGGCATGGTTGCCATGGTGCGTAGTGCGGCTTGATTGGCATGGTTGCCATGGTGCGCAAGATGCGGCTTGGTTTGGCATGGTTGCCATGGTGCAGATGCGCTTGGTTTGGCATGTTGCCATGGCGCAAAGATGCGGCTTGGTTTGGCATGGTTGCCATGGCGCCAGAGTGCGGCTTGGTTTGGCATGCTTGCCATGGCGCGCAAGATGCGCTTGGTTTGGCATGGTTGCCATGGTGCGCAGCAGATGCGGCTTGGTTTGGCATGGTTGCCATGGTGCGTAAAGATGCGCTTGGTTTGGCATGGTTGCCATGGTGCGCAAAGATGCGCTTGGTTTGGCATGGTTGCCATGGTGCGCAAAGATGGGGCTTGGTTTTGGAATTAGGTTCTGTTGAAAACCCTAACTGGGTATTTTGAAAAAATACCCTATTAATTATTTACACCCGAGTTAAATGCTCTTAGTTAATGTGTTGCGGGTAACACTAGGTCATGGGGTTTTATGATTTTACCCCTTGTCTAAAATCCACCATCAACATCTTCTTAATTCAATTAGGAAAGAATTTATTTGGTGATTAAACTTAGGAAAATTATTTCTAAAGTTAAGATTTTTTTAAGAGCTAAGTTAAGTATTATATATATATAGGACTAGATTATACATCCAACCTAAAAGAGTGATAAAGCCTTGGGTTTAGGTGACTGGTCTATCTGAAGTGTCATAAAATTTTGAAAATGAAATTCTTCCACCATAAAACTTGCCCTAATCAGTTTTGTTTTTGGAGGCAAGTAACTATCAATCCTTTGTCGTAACCTCCTAAGTCTTATGGGCTAGATATCTAGCTGCTAGATTGACCATCCACGTCATCTGTGACCGCCGAACTATTCATCGTTTTTCTGAGCGCCGAACCATTCAGTGTTTTGGTTACGTTTTGAGCGCCGAACCATTCAACGCTTAAATCTCAGCTGTTAAATTTTTGTGATTTTTGTGAGCGTCGAACCGCCGCCGCTTTGCCACTTTTTGAGCGCCGCACTATTCGGGCCGTTTCAATCTCGCTCGATAGTTCGATCATGAGCAAATGCTTGGAGAGAGTAGTAGCTTTAAAGTGTGTTAACTTTTTTCCCACACTTTTTTCATGATTTGCAACACTTTTTGGCCAATCTAGCAATCCAAGATATCCATTATTTCATTTCTATCCCGGTGCAATTTTGTAAATAACTTGGTTTGACCGATGTGAGGGACGTAACTATTAAATCGACTAACATTATTTAACTATGAGTGGTGTGACCTATCTGACTTAACCCCGGTGATAATGCCCGAATGACCATTTTCTAAATGGATTATAGCTATATGACCATTTTACAAATCCAGTGCTAAAAGCAGGACCATTTCATAAAATGCCCTTATTAAATGGATTCTAGGCTTCTAGCTGTATGTCCACATCGTAAATCGGGACCATACTGTAAATCGGATGTGCTAACACATTCTTCAATTACAAAACCCTGTGTATCCAACGGTGATCTCGCATATACTGAAATCTCCATACAACCATCTTCACAAAGATACCTTTTCTTGAAATCATAACAGAGATTCATCAAAACAAAATTTCTAGAAAACAGAGTCCCAATCCAACACAAGAACAGAACGAAATTTTAACTTGATCAAACAAGAACAAAAAAATATATATTAAAAACTCCATTATTCAACACATTCGTATTAAAATAATCAAAAAATCAAACCTTCAAAATGTAAACTCAGATCTTTGGACCCAAAACCCATGTCCAATTCTCTCTCTGAAATTGGTTCTAAAATGGAGAAATTTCTGATTCTTTTGTTTCTGTTTTGCTTAATAAGTAATGGGTTATGTGAAGCTCAAAAATCATCAGAAGCTCCATGGAGAATGCATACATTGTTTTCAGTAGAGTGTGGAGATTATTTTGATTGGCAAACAGTGGGTCTTGTTCATAGTTTCAAGAAATCTAAACAACCAGGAAAACTTACCAGATTACTTAGTTGTACAGATGAAGAGAAGAAAAGCTATAAAGGAATGGATTTGGCGCCAACTTTTGAAGTTCCATCAATGAGTAAACACCCCAAAACTGGAGACTGGTATGTTTCTATCTATGATATTCATCATTTATTGTTTGCATTTCTTTGATCTTCTTTCAATGTACTAGTTTTTTGGGTTTTGACTTTTTCGAGTAAATGTGTTTATGATTGATTTAGCCGTTCTATGTAGAACTTAACCGACGTTAGTCAACTGTTAGTCTTAGACACAATAAAAAAGCTAGTCCATTTTGAGATGCAAATGCAAAGTTATTCATTTATGAGATTGGTAACAGAGTCAGCATATGTCATGGTAACATAATAATAGTTTTTTTTTTCCCCCCGGAAAAACAAGTTTTCAAGGAGCAGTTCTTCTTTCTGGAGCAAAGTAAATCGAATGATTGTTTCTGGACCGTCTTCCTAGTCAATATAAGTTAACCGCTAGGCGTAGTACGAAACTCAAAGCTTAATCATTATGGGGATCCAAATGCTTGGTCATCTTTATAGGAAAACTAGTAGGGGAGCCAGGATAGTAGTCATAGGGAGGAAAATAGCACTAGGGGCCTAGCAATCCAAGGAGGAGGGGGCAACTGTGGTCGTAGCCTATTATTCTGGCTTCACCTTGCCCCAAAGGACAACTTTTTTTATTTTGCTAAATTCTAAATTGGGTATCTTTTGACAAATAATTGTGATGGTAAAACTTTAATTTTCTAGCTTAAAAGGTAATTTTAGGAACATTTTTGTATAGGTATCCTGCTATTAATAAGCCAGCAGGAGTTGTGCACTGGCTCGAACATAGTGAAGATGCAAAGAATGTGGATTGGGTTGTAATTTTGGATGCAGACCAAATTATACGTGGTCCAATTGTTCCTTGGGAGCTTGGTGCAGAGAAGGGCAAGCCTGTTGCGGAGTTATACGGGTACTCTAGACATATCTTCTTATTTTCCTGAACTCTCTCTGTATGATTGCTGATATTTGTTTCCTTAGAAAATGATTTTTGTTTGTTCAGGTATTTGATCGGATGTGATAACATTCTTGCCAAGTTACACACAAAGCATCCCGAACTGTGTGACAAGGTCGGCGGGCTCTTAGCTATGCACATGGACGACATTAAAGCATTGGCACCTTTCTGGCTCTCCAAGACAGAGGAAGTACGAGAGGATCGTGTTCACTGGCCAACCAACTACACCGGTGATATTTACGGGTTGGGTTGGATCAGCGAGATGTATGGATATTCCTTCGGTGCAGCAGAAGTTGGTGCTTCGATCCTTCCTTTAAAATGATTTGTATCCACATTAGTAAATCACGTTTTTGGGTGTAATTTGACAGTCTTTTTCATACAGGTGGGGCTTCGACACAAGATACATACTGATCTAATGATCTATCCAGGTTATGTACCACTTCCTGGAGTGGAGCCTCTTCTTTTCCACTATGGCTTACCATTTTCAGTCGGAAACTGGACTTTTACCAAATTTGAGCACCATCAGGATGCGATTGTTCATGACTGCAACCGGCTTTTCCCTGAGCCGCCATATCCTAGAGAGGTATATATAGTCCTACTAAAACTATTAAACTTAGGCAACTTGTCATTTCATACAGTTTATTTTTCTCCAACCCGTAGATTGTATCATTGGAATCTGACCCAAATAAAAGGCGCGGCCTGTTTCTGAGCATAGAGTGCATCAACACCATAAATGAGGGTCTTGTATTACACCACGCTTCGCGTGGGTGCCCTGAGCCAAACCGTTCGAAATATTTGAGCTTTTTGGAGAGCAAAGCTTTTGCTTTTCTCAGCCGGCCAAGATATTTAACTCGCGGCAGTGCACCTGTGGTACAACAGAATACATTCGACAAGCCTGCAAAACCACTTCCAAAGATCCATACAGTTTTCTCAACCGAGTGTACCACATATTTCGACTGGCAAACCGTAGGATTTATGCACAGCTTTCGTTTGAGTGGGCAGCCTGGAAATGTTACGCGGCTTCTCAGTTGCACAGATGAAGAATTGAAGAAATATGTTGGTCATGACCTAGCTCCTACCCATTATGTTCCATCAATGAGCAAACATCCTTTGACAGGCGATTGGTAATACTCCGTTCTTTTTACTTTCCCTGTTAGGAAGACAGTTTAAAGCATTCTTTCTTTCTATGCCACTTCAGGTACCCAGCAATCAATAAACCTGCAGCTGTTCTTCATTGGCTTAATCATGCAAATATCGACGCCGAATACATAGTTATTCTGGATACGGACATGCTATTAAGAGGGCCAGTTACGCCATGGGAGTTCGATGCTGCACGCGGCCATCCAGTTTCAACACCTTATGAGTAAGAAAATAATCGATGACTCCGTACGCTAAAAGTATATAGCCGTGTTTCTTCTATTCTCACTTTTGTTGTGCATGCTAGTTACCTTATTGGCTGCCACAACGAGCTTGCGAAGCTTCATACTAGCCACCCAGAAGCTTGCGAGAAGGTTGGTGGTGTGATTATCATGCACATTGACGATCTACGTAAATTTGCTCTTTTATGGGTGCACAAAACAGAGGAGGTACGAGCCGATAAAGCTCACTACTCCAAAGTTTTCACCGGCGATACTTATGAAGGAGGTTGGATTAGCGAGATGTATGGTTACTCATTTGCTGCAGCAGAGGTATGTTGTATACACTTGACCTCTTGAAGTCATGAAAAATGTTATATATTGAAAGTGAATCACTTCTAATTCGCTTTGCGCCATAAGTACACCGGCTTGTTTTCTAATTCAGACCACCTTTGTATGTTTTCTTTGACGCAGTTGAACTTGAGGCATGTGATAAACAAAGAGATTATGATATATCCGGGGTATGCTCCTCAACCGAATGTCAAGTATAGGGTGTTCCATTATGGATTGAAATTTTCTGTTGGAAGTTGGAGTTTCGACAAAGCAAAATGGAGGGATGTTGACATGGTGAACCAATGCTGGGCTAAGTTTCCTGAACCACCTAATCCTTCGACACTGGATTCCACAAATGTAGACATTCTTAGCCGTGATCAGCTGAGCATCGAATGTGGCAGGACCCTGAATGAAGCTCTTCGCTTGCATCACATAAGAAGGAACTGCTTGGACCCATCAATCAAATCCCCTCCAACAAACCTAGAGATCATAAAGGAAGTTACATTTTCACGTAAAATAGATGAAAGACATGACGCGGTAAGAGATGATATCCCTGCAAAAGCTCAAGAATCAACTCTTCCTATTGTAACAAGTCCCAATCCCATAATTAGTTCTTTCACTTTTCGAATGGCAGTCCTATGGGCATTTTTAGTAATGGGTTTCTTGATAATCATATCAATGGTACTTTCCGGCCGAAAAGGAGAAGAAACAAAGAGTAGAAGTAGTCATCATAAAAACAAGGAGTAAGGAAGGTGGCCGTTGTACAAATATATTTCTGAAATGTGAGGAGGTGGAGGAATATCCGCTTCCCAATTGAATGCTGCTAAGTTTGGATTCAAACTCTTGGAAGTTCGTCCGACCAACAGATTTTTGTTTGTTTGTTTGTGCTGCATAGATTCTTGTTTGAATGTATGTTGAGCACATTTACTAGTTTAGAGAAATTAATTTCTGTTCCATTTTTGCAATTCTGGATTTCATTTGGAGGAAGTTATAATTTTCGCTAATGTAAACTTGCTTTCAGTAAAACTTTCTCACATTGCTACTACCTCCGTCTCTAAAAGATAGGCAGGTTTGTGTGTAAATGAAAATTTACACACAAACCTGCCTATCTTTTAGAGACGGAGGGACGTAGACGTAGAACAAAAATATCCTTGAAGTTGCTGAACATGACCGGCACTACTTAGTTAAAAAGTCTACAAAGTTGTAAAAATCACATATAAGCAATTTAGCTGTCATGACTAGATTGAGACCGTATCAAAACAACGTGGTTGGGACTTGGGATACTTATCTACGCGTATAGCCAAACAGGATGTGATCTACATCCTCGCAAAACCTCTCTATAAGTTGCAATTTTTCTCTCCATCTTTGATACATTTGGTGGACAAAGAAAGAAAAGAGTTCATTTTTAGTTTTGGCTTCATATTGATTTGATCATAATAATATTGAAGCATAGAGATGGCTAAAACCATGTCCATAGCTATTGCTACCTTTCTTCTAGCTATTAGTTTTCTCGCTATTGTGGTGGAAAGCCGGATAATTGCTGAACGGATGGTTTTGGGAGGGAGTAGTGGTGGTATTGAAGTAACCTACAGTACTGGAGTTGTTGAAGGATCCTATCATGGAAGTATTGGAAACGATGGATTATATAGGGGAGCCGTTCATGGAGATATTGGTGTACTCGGGCAAGATTTTAAGATTGGTAATTAGCGGTTGTACCCGTCGTGTATCTGTTGGTAACTAAGACGTGCTTGAGTTGCATTGTTTCATTTGCTGTGGGTGCGTGCAAACTCCATCATTTTATGTACCCAACCATCTATTTATTTTCTTTTGTCAGCCCCGTTGTGTGATTGTTCTTTTTTTATATATGGAGTGTGGTATAGATGAATTTCGATCTCACAATGTAAGTATCACTTACTACCAAACGACTTTAAAATGATTCAAATAGTTTGTTGATTGTTGATCAAAGTTTATAAAAGGGAATGAATTTGCTATGTTAATTTTCACTCACTTATCTATAATACAAAACACATGGGGTTTTGAGCCTTGGAAGGTCGGATAACATTTTGACAGACAAACACTGCATCTGACCATCCCAGTCTCATCCCATCCAAAGACATCTAGTGGTTGTGGTATTTGTAACCCCCCTCTAGCCCTCTTAATTAGTTCCTCTTCAATAAATAAATGTTACAACCATTAAATGGTACCACTACAAGCAAAATAAAATAATAAAAAAAAAACACTGAAAAAAAAAATGTTACAATAACTTCAACTATATCTCTAAAAAAAACAAATTTGCCGGCCTTCAACAATCTCCAAAACACAAGCAATTCTTTTTTAAAATAATAGGAATTCTACTCATAGTGTAGAGGGAAAAATTCAAAAAATACAAAGAATAATATTCATTGTACTCATTGAACAAATGGAACAATCGAAAAAAAAAATACAGGACTAAAAAATGACTCACCAAAAAATTTCCTCACGTATTTTTTGCAATCGAATAAGCCAACATTAGAGTTACAATATTAAAACCCAAAAAAAAAAGAACTTTAGAAAAAAATTACTATCCTCAAGCATTTATACTTAAGAAGGAAACGTTACAAAAATATCTTGGGGAATAAAAATTTGTTCAAAAACTATCTCAAGTTCTCAACAAAAACACCTAAAAAATTTGATTTACTTTCTCTGGGATTTTTTTTCTCTTCATTAGGGTCTGACCGTCTGAGCTAAATTACTCTAGATCGATACATAGAGATGCAACTGGAAAGAGGAAGAATGGAAGATCAAGATTTTTTTTTTCTTTTCATTAGGGTCTGACCGGCTGGGCTGGATTACTCTAGATTGATACATAGAGATGCAGCAGGAAAGAGGAGGAATAGAAGATCATCATGATTTGTGTGGTGGGTTATGGACAAATGAGAAACATTTACATTTTCTGAAACGGATGGAAATTTTTTTTGTTAGAATAATGCTGCTTGAAATTGATCCTCCTCATCGTGACAACAATAATAAGAATAAGAATAGCTCTTGAAAGCCAATCACCAAGTGGTCTGGTGGTTGGCATGCTCCCTCCCATCGCGGAGGTAGGGGTTCAACCTCAGAATTGCCAAAATCCACTCCAATTTAAGGAGTTTGGATGTAGTCTAGGGACCACTAGTCTAGGGTATCAAACAAAAAAAAAGGATAGCTCTCGAAAAGAAGATAAACTCAAAAGGAAACATTATAAAAAAGAAGAAAATCTTGGTCTGTTTCTACTCTGGCGCAAACGTTACAAAGTGGATTACAGCTCACCGGTTTCTCTTTTTTGATTAGAAATTTTTTCGCTTGCATTCTTGTATTTACTCCCCTAATTATCATGAAAAATACTTACCTATAATTTCACTTTTTTTTTTCCATTTACTCCCCTAATTATCCTCCCACAGTCCCACGATTATGAGAAATACTTAACCCATAAATAATATAAAAACGTCCATGCCATGCAAGGAAACGGCTGCTTTATGATTCACACATAATTTCCCATTAAAAAACAAGAAAAAAACGTCCAAAAAATTAAAAGGTTCACTTATTACTATTGTTCAATGATGAAGGTGTATAAATATAGGAATGTATTTCTTCAACTACACCCATCCATCAAAATGTCAAACATGATTAGCTGCAGCCCCATGAAAACTGTTGTCTAGAACGTGTTTGCTTCATTTTCGAGAATGCATGATTGCGATGAAAACAAACCTGCAATACTCAAGTTTCGTGTTGCAAGAAAATGGGAAGAGATCGATTTCATGGAGACCAACAAAGTCACTGATTTTGATTTACTAATAATTGACGAAAAAGTGAGTACATTACTTTTTCGATCCGAGTCGAACTAATTTTTTTAAAAAAAAAGTATTCATGCATTCTATTCAATCTTTACATCCTACACAGGGAGACACCATGCACGGCATCGTACCTAATAAATTGATATGGAAGTTCGGGCCATTGCTCCATGAGGGAGGGCTCTATTCACTCTATAAGTTCAATACCACAGCGGAGAAATCAATATTTTATCCATTAAAAAAATGATTATCGGTTATTCTTCAAATGGGATACTGAGGTTGATTGTTTGTTGGGGGATACCGGAGGCATCCCCATGGAGTCAAATTAAATCTTATGATAGTGTGTGATAATTATTAAAATTATTATGATACAAAATTATACCTTGTCATGCCGTGTCGTTACGATACAGGTTATTTCTAGTTGTACTTATAACATGCAACAATGGAAAATCTCACATTTCTACTGCATTCAGTTTTATTGTACTTCGTGTTTGAATGTAAGTTGAGCTCTATAGTAGTAGAAAATCCTACAACACACCACTGATAATAATTTATAGATCTAAATCTTATTCATGAAAATGAAGATTAAAATGCTAAAATTATAAATGGACAAAAGGATTTTTTACATTGTTCGACCAATGTGATCTACATCCATGGTTTTTCACTATGATTGTTTGGATTACATGAGTATTACATTTAGAATCTCCATTAATGGGTTTTGATAGAGCTCTAGATCTAGTTTTTGGGGAAGAAGATGATAAAGAAAATAAAGTCTGTCTCTACAAATGTGTCTCTCTTTTACAATTATGTGTATCCCTCCTTTCTCTCTCCCGCCTTCTCTTTATATAGTGTTTACATAGTGGAGGACAATTTAATTAAGCCCCTATTTTTCTGATATGGCGGCGTTATTCTCGCACTCATATTGGATCTTCTCAGACGTGCTACGCCTTAGCATGCTCTTGCTAATTCTCTCGCGCTAAGGAAATGAATGAATCTCGCACACTAAGAAAACCAAATGAATCTACGGCGCACTAAGAAAACGTGTTGTGCGACATATTTTGCCCTACATTTTGCGAATTTTTTCTTGAATATTGCTTGAAGAGCGATCTTTAAGGAAAAATCCACATTGTTGTAGTTGTTGGAGTGAAACGCGAACTATTGGTCATGGGTTCGATTACTTGTTAGCGGTATTTTTCACATATTTTTGATATATGTATTTGCTACAAGAGCGAAGATAATAACTTATGAGTTGTTTCTTCCGTTCACAAACAAGAGGCAGCACAATTGGTCAGTGCAGTACAATGCAAGTAGTAGGTCGCAGGATCAATTCTTTACATATATTCTTTGCAGAGATATTTTGAACTTATTATGGTAGAGATAATTAGAAATAGTATATTCAGGAGTTCAAGTCTCGCAAACATCATTTGTTTTTGCAGCGCGAACATTTGCTGATCAGTTCGCCCAAGCCCACTACTTCGATTAAGAAGAAAACGTAGAACAAACAAGTCCTCAAAGTTGCTGCGCATGACTAGCGCACTACTTAGTTAACAAGTCTAGGAAATTATAAAAACAATATATAAGGAATCAATTAGCTGCCATCCTCGCGAAACCCCTCTATATAAGTTGCAATTCAACCATCAGGGGTTAGCCCAGTTGGCCAGGAGCCTGACTCTCAAGTAGGAGGTCAGCGGATCGACTCTCCGCTCACTAGTTTGGAGATCTCATGAAATACTCCTCTTATATAAATCTAGTTTAATTTATTAAGTTGTTAATGTATCTTCTTTCTTATTAAAAAAAAAAAAAGTTGCAATTCTTCGTGGACTTTTGACAAACAAAAAAAGAGTTCATATTTACTTTTGGCTTCATATCGATTTGATCATAGAGATGGCTAAAACCATGTTCTTAGCAATTGCTACCCTTCTTCTAGCTATTAGTTTTCTCGCTATTGTTGTGGAAAGCCGGGTAATCGCTGAAAGGATGCTTTTGGGAGGTATCGAAGTAAACAAAAATATTGGAGGTACTGGATATAGGGGAAGTGTTGGAAAACAAGGATATAGTGGACTATTGTTTACAGAAGTTGCTGGAAACAAAGTACATATTGGTTTGGGTAATTAGCGGTTGAACACGTCGTGTATTTGTTGGTGTGCTTGAGTTGTTTTCTGGGAATATTGGGGATATGCCCCAAAATCGACTGTCATCTTGGGAATATGCCCCAGGATTCCAATTTTGGAGAATATGCCCCAGCCGTCCAAAATTCTATCCAAAACCGTTAAGTAGTTAATATTCGCACACACTTGGGATCACATATGCGAATTAAAAGACAGATATACGATATATTAACACCTTTACAAGGTTCAGGAACATATTTAGACGAAAAAATCTCGTAAAAATTAGAGAGAAAGTTTGATACATTTACTTATAAATAGTATATTTAACGGTTCCTTGAAGGAAACCGTTACTTTGGGGCATATTCCCAAAAACTGGAATCCTAAGGCATATCCCCAAGATGACAGTGGATTTTGGGGCATATTCCCCATTTTCCCTTGTTTTCTTTCATTATCTGTGGGTGCAATCTCCATGATTTTATTTACCCCACCATCTATTTATTTGCTTTTGTTAGCACCGTTGTGTGAATGTATTTGTTTTTTTCATATATAAAGTGTGGTGTAGATGCATTTCGATTTCAGATTGTAAGCATCGATCACATACAACCAAGTGGCTTTAAAATGATTCAAATTGTTTGTTGATTGTTTATCAAAGTTTATAAGACGGAATGCATTTCCAATTAATGTTTTCATTGACTTATTCTGCTTATATATTGAAATAACAATACAACAATAGCAAAATCCGCAAAGGTGAGGTCAACTGGGGATGAGCTTAGACACTTAGAGGAGATGAAATGGTGACAGGCTCCATGAATTCTTTATCATCCTCGATAGATTTCATAATCTCATGCGACAAACAAACTTCAAGGTCTATACTCCCTTCAACCAGTCCACGAGTCGGAATTACCCGACCGTCATAGTGACTAGAACGCCCAGTACGCACGACAACAGGCTTGCCCCAACCAAAATCATTCTCATACACATTGAACCTTGGAGATCCCCCGGACACCATAATGTTCGTCGGGGGTGGAGAATTACCAGTGAACATGAAACTGGGTCTCACCACCCATGATTTCCAAATACTTAAAACTTTTTCATTATTGCAAGACACGATTACTTGGTTCAGTAACAAAGCTGCCCATCCAAGTCCCTTTTCGAGCAACTCACCTGCCTTGGCAGTTGCTACACCATGCTGGAGCGAGTTTCCGAAGTATGCTTCAGGCAAAGGTGGATTCATCCTAGATCTGTTACCTATCGATAACCAGAAACTCGTCTCTTCATTTGGATCTAATTTCCTTGCACGAGTCGTGGCTAACCAAATATGAGCGAACAAAGCCTGTAAAGACGAGATAGTGGTAGTACTGCTCTCAAAGATGCTGATCTCTAAATTAGCCTTGATTTTCAATCTTGCAATGCTTTCTTGCTCAAAATGAAAGATCCTCTCTTCAAGTGGACTAGTATTATGAGAATATCTATGTGGTAGTAGTTGGAAAGTGGAGATGGGGATGCGAATTGGGGAATCAGTGTCGAAAAAAACTGCGTTCAAGGATAGGTTGGCAGGAGATGGTACCAAAACCATCTCCTCTAGAAATTTCTGCCCATGAAGCTATGAAATGCCAAAAAGATGTTCCATCACAAACAGTGTGGTTGATACTGCACCCAATAAATATGCCGTCAATTAATTTAGTTACCTGTACCGAAAGCAATGGATGAGACTGACCTTCATGGTTTAACACGCCGTTAAGAGGAAAGAACGATTTGTGCACCTATCTGGAGATCTTCACGAGATGAGTCGAGGAGGTCAGATGCTGTAATGTCGGTAGTGGCACATATGAATTCTGCACCTGTAGAGTTCTTGCAATCTATGTACATAGAGATGGTTTCATCATCATCATCATCTTCATGTTTTCTAATTGCAAGGCGACCGGCAAGAGGATAGAAATATTCCAGTGTCTCTGATAAAGAATTTTTCAGGTGATTGAACACACCTACTGGTTTTTCCTCTTGGTGCTGTATATCAGTGAACAGAAATCCTCTTTGCATATACTGAAACGGAAGCATATTAAGATCCCATGGATTTAAGTCAATTATATCGACTCCGGTTGTTCCTTCAGCCGGGTGACTTCTAGGATGAATACATGGTTGAATTGAACTGGTTGAGATTAACCGGACTGTTTCGTGAGTGAACATAATCTAACAGCAGAATTGTTAATGGCAAAGGGATTTGTCTGTTCCAGGTAAAATAAATTATATACTTATAACTCTTACGTACGTTCAATTTAATTAGGAGAATAATGTTTTAATTAAGGATCTTCATCACAAGCTAGCTATACTTTTTCATTTCCTTAACAAGGAAAAATAATTTATACGAATATATCCATGCATGCGACACAAGATATGAGAAAATATTCCTCACATGCAACGTGAATTCTAATACCCCCTTAAGTTGGAGCGTGCGGAGGATATGTTAACCACGCCCCCGACTTGCCTAAATTTCGAAATGCTTCAGCTCCTAAGGATTTTGTTAAAATGTCAGCAAGTTGGTATTTGGAAAGAAATGTAATGCGACCATATTAATTTGGACATAATTTTCTCACGAACGAATGAAATGGCAATCAATTTCGATATGTTTTGCCGGTTCATGAAAAACGAAATTTTACCCCCACAAAGTCCGGCATCCGTGGTTGCTACATAAATTGCGACCCAGAAGCAAAATAGTCTCCCAAGTGACAGTGGAGTTGATTTTGCATAACTCTGAAAAGTTCATGTCGGACGACGACCTCAACAGAAAAAGTTTTTTTGTCTACTGCATTGCTTTTTGTTTGAATTTATAAAATTGATCTCATTCACTTGTTTAGAGACCTTTCTTACCCTTTACTACCTCCGATTCTGGAAAAAATGTACCTTCACTTTTTCATTTTAACCTAAAAATAAGTCAAATTGAAAAAGTGAAAGTAACACTTTTCCAGAAAAGGAGGGTGTATTTTTTTTTCCGCCATTCAACTTCAAATTGTGAGCAAGTCCCCTATGTTACCTCACATGGCCAGCACTCATTCGTTAACAAGTCCACACAATATATTAAATTCATATAAGCGTTCCAGCTCTATAAGATCCTTAAGAGCTGATAGCCAGAGGAGAATGGAATATGAGTCTATGGTTCTCTGCAGAAGATAGTGAGGCTATTAGAAACACTACTTTAAATGAACAGGAAGAGGACAAAATCATTTGGAGTTCGAATGAGAATGGCAAATTCACTGTCAAATCTCTCTATGACAGGAAAATCCAGGAGAAATATAAAGATGACATCCCTCAACCTGGTTGGAGTAAGATTTGGAGAATGGATACTTCTCCATCCATTCAAATGTTCATTTAGAAGTGTAATGAGGAATCCTACCCACAAATGCGAAGACAACCAGTATTCTCAACTACATAGATTCTACCTGCATCCTATGCAACAATGCAACTGAAGATACTACTCATGCTCGATCTCCTTCCCCTATGCTTCAAATGTTTGGGAAAACTATTTGGAAATCAACAACAACTTTTCAGTACTATCTCTACCTTCTCTGATTGGCTTAGTGATTGGTTCAGTAATCAGAACAACAACTAGGATTGGACCCCAATTTATGCTACTATTTGTTGGTTCATATGGAAAGCAAGATGTGACATGGTGTTCAGGAAAATCAAGCCAGCTGCAGCCACAACTGTTATCAAAATTACCCAACACATCTGCTCTCATAATAGAGTTGTCCATAATCAAAACCGTATCCTGGTGACCTATACTACAGAAGAGAAGACCAGCAGAGACTGGAAAGCTCAGCAAATAGTCAGAACCATATGTTTGGCATAACCATCAGCATTTTCTATATGAGTTTCTCCAACAAGGAGCTAAATGCTGAAAATTTACTTCATACTAACTTTGCTATAATTGCTTTGGACTCTACGGGCACCTGCGTGGGAGCAAGGAATGTCAAAGACTCTATCATTGGAGGCAGCAGATCAAGAAGAAGAGCTTAACTAGCTGTGGAGTGGGCCAAAGAAATGCGCAGAACTGTCATAGACTTTCAAGCAGAGGATGATACCACACTAGAAGAAATCCAATCCATCTATCAGACTGAAGTCCAGGAAAGATTCAGACGGGATTATCAATCTACTCAGGATAATCAGATTGAAGCAATTTCTTTTGTTCTTGGAAAACTTTATACAATAAACAGACATCAAAATATCACGGTTATAAACCGCACACCATAGCCTATAATTCTAATGGCCTCCAAAACTTAAACTGAATGGTCTTAATCTTTTATATCTGATGAACCAAATAGTCCATTAGGGAACATGTGGTCAGTTATTAAATAACTCTTTAATAGTTGGAACTATGTCTTGTGGTATACTTTCCTCAAAGATAGTCTTTTTGTAACACTACCGAGTACTGCTTTGTTGGCAGCTAACTCATTTTCCTAAAAAAAAAAAAAAAAAAATACAAATGATTTTTTATCTTTGGCAGTGCTGAAAGTCAAACATGTTATGGTGGTGGGAATGAGATTTATGATGGATTGGTTTATGGTTATAGGTTCAGCTGTAGCCATGGTAGCAAAATGGTTGGTGAAGCAAAGTTTTATCTCATTAATATTGTGAAGCCAAGTACCATCTTCTTGTTGGATTGAAACAATTTTATTCCTTTTGTATCTTTTCT
Source organism: Papaver armeniacum (assembly GCA_023531295.1). NCBI lineage: Eukaryota > Viridiplantae > Streptophyta > Magnoliopsida > Ranunculales > Papaveraceae > Papaver > Papaver armeniacum. The sequence goes on from JAJJWW010017250.1 coordinate 33,913, forward strand.
TGACAGAGATATGGAAGAAGCTGGTATTTTTATCTCCAAGTTTGATTAGATGGTCTCTACTCTTAGTTTTCCGTAAACTTTCTTGAATATTTCGCCAATATTCAACTTTCTTCTTAGCATCTCTGATAGCATGTCCTCTATTGTTATTGAATTGGTTTTTGGTGATCCATTCCAAGTGTTGAATACTGTCTTCTATATTTGTCTTTATGTTACCATATATTTCCTTGTTCCATTTCTAATTTGACTTTAATGTCTCTTAACTTCTTAGCAATCTTGATAGCAAGAGAACCTTTGTGCTGAGTTTTCCAACATTCTGCGATGATTTCTTTACAATATTTGTGGTCTAGCCAGGGACCAAAGAATTTGAAAGGAATGTATCCCTGTTTCCAGTTAGGATTGGTATTGAGAAGGACGGGGTTATGATCAAAGCCAGTGTCTGGAAGTTTGGAGATGGTGGAATTTGGGTGAATTTCAAGCCAGCTTCTATTAGCTAACCCTCTGTCTAATCTTTGTTCTTTAAGATGGTGGACCACTCTTCTATTAGTCCATGTGAATGGACATTTAGTGTAACCCAAATCGCTAGATTTGTTGTCAATTTCTCCAAAAAGATGTTAGCTTCATAAGAATCAATAGGATGTTGACTGAATTTTTCATGATCATGCAACACAAAGTTCAGGTCACCCATTATCAACCAAGGTAAAGTGTTATTCTTATTAGTGTTTTCAATCATTTTCCAGGAGTGCACTTTATCTATAGTAGTACAAGGACTGCCATAATAGCCTGAGAATAACCAAGGTTCCCTATACTAGGATAAACAGTAACACTAATGTGGTAATTAGAAAAGTCTTGTATAGTAACCTTTAGGTTGGTTTTCCAGGATAAGTCAAGACCACCAGCAGTATTGGATTTTCCTCTAGGTTCAACAAACCAAAAATTAGTGACACCTATGTTGGTGAGGATAACTTTAAGATTCTTAAATTGTTGTTTGTTTCAGAAAGAAAGAATATGTCAGATTATGTTTGTTTAACATGTTATTCGGTGTGCCTACTAGTGTTTGTTGTCCTAGTCCTTGACAATTTCAAGACATTATAGAGAAAAATTGCCAAAAGTAAGATACAGTTGGATAAGAGAAAATGATGATTAAGTATCCTATATAATTGAGACTATGTATCATGGAATTGTTGGTATTAATTAAGCTATTAATGCCTAAGGTCTTCATGATTAGAGCAATCTTTATGATAGTATAATGCATGCTTTGAATTAAGTATAACTTTATATAAGGAGTTACCTGAGGAACTAGGAAAGGGTTTGCTCCCTCAAGGAAGCCCGTAATCATATCAGTCAAGTGATCTTCCTCCATTTGCATTGTTTGAATGTTGCACTTCTTGGCAGGTTAAATTTGGTCCCAATGATGAAGGGAATGACCATAGGGTGTAGGGGAATTGAAGAGCTTTCTTTTTGGGTAAATCAGCTGAGGATGGAAGTCTGTGTCAACAGCCTTGAGTTTTAGTTCCTTCTTTCTTCTTTCCTAAAGCAACTTTTTCTGGTTGTTGAAGTCTCCATTGATTTGATTTTGTATATCAGCCAGAGAAGGAAGAGTTTCAAAAACATTTGGTGCTGGATTTATGGTGTTTGGGTAATGATTTTCTGAATTGATTTTTGGAAAAATATTTCCAGTAATGATTGTTTTCTCCATTCAGATCTCAATAGTTGAGTGTTGTTTCCTAGCAACAACTTTGATGTTGATGCCTTTCTTCCTCATAATTTTATCTTTAGTCCTACTGCTATCAAAAAGTTTTTTATGCTTCTTTTGACATGCAATGACTTCAATGTTTGTAGTTGGGATTTCTCCATTGATTGGTTGATGTAGACCAGCTTTAAAGATGATGTAGTCCTCTGGTCCATCAAGCTCTTCTGTGCTATATATTCTTGAGGGTGATTTGTCTTTGAGCTAGTTTCATTTTTATAGCAAACTCCTCAGTAGCATCCTTGTCAGAGAAGTGTCTTATTTTGAGCTTGTGTTGAGGACTGCTGGTATTGGAATTGTTTGGGGTATTGGAAGTTGAGGGATAAGAGTTACTGAGGTTTGATGGGTGTGTTTTATGGGTATCCTTTTGAGGTTGTGTTTCTTTTTCTTCACATAGAGGGCCACGGTGATCAAGAATTCTGCATACCATACAGAATGCAATACCATTCAGAGCATAAGCCATTTCAAGCCAGTGGGAAATTGTAGGTGTGACGGACCGGAAAAATTACGCCTTTGGCGTATTGCCCCGCAGGCCGTAACTTCCCCGATGCGCCATGATGAAGCTACGATCCGGGCCTTTAAAGCTAGGCAAATGCACGTTCATTCGCCCTTGCAAGCATGCTCGTGGAGCATGATGCAGCTAACTTATCTTCCACACCATCCCAACTTACCCTTATTCCGCAAAAGGGTTTATTAAGAAAGCAAAAACTTGCTTAATACGGCAAAAACGTCATTTTGAGGCCCGAAACGATGGAATTTGGCTAAATTGTGGTGACCATGGATCAACATATCTTGATCTTTTGGCCGATTCCCATCAAAATGGACTCCTCTTGAGCTAAATTACGACTTTCGGGTTTTTCGCCTCCGGATAGGCTATAGCTTGATAGGAAGTATGAGCATCCACTTGCTGGCATGCAACTAAGCCTCATCAAGAATGACCACAATCATCCCTGGCGTCGAGCTACCGATCTTAGATGATATGAGGGGCTAGAATATCGCAATCATCTCCGATTAGATGATATGAGCGACAACGTGCTGGAGCGACAATGCTGCAACTCATTGTGGTTGCCTACGTACCCTTCCATACTCTAAAGGGATCAAGCACAGACCGAAGTTCATCCTCGAAGGGACAAGCAACTTAAGCCAACTCGTTTGCTAGGCCGTGCCAAGCAATAATGAAAATGGCCTAATCCATATAGGTCATTCCGTCGAAATACATCCAAGTGATGCATGTTTGGTCCGCAATATGGCATAACGATGCCTAAGCATCAAATGCCCTCTTCGCGAGACTACGCAACTATAAATGAGCTTTAGGCATCATTTATACTCTTCCGGCTAAGCTATGAAGCTTACTTGGTACATAGTCCGCACATGCACCTTCAACCAACTACCCCTCCTCGTATATGTCTTAATGGAATTTCTACAAGTATGGAAAGGGGACGAAAAATATTTCTTCAACTCCCCGTTTACTATTCATGGCCGTTGCCAAGAATTTTCATGAATAACCTAGGCCAAGATGGCTGGTCACTACCAATGCCAACTTGATGTCCGCCATGTTGGCTGTCCACCGCTAACCTGGATGTCCCGCCATGTTGGCTGCCCTCCTTCGCCAACCCGATGTCCGGCCATGTTGGCTGCCCTCCGCCAACCCGATGTACGGCCATGTTGGCCGTCCTCTGCCAACCCGATGTACGTCCTCTGCCAAGGTCATCTACCCAACTGACCTAATGCATCATTTGATGCAAGATTGGCTCTTGGCCAATGTAGCTTCCAACCAATTCCATATTGGCCTTAGCCAATATGGATATGCGATGTGCCTTACTTGGCACCGGATATGGCCTAAGGCCAAATGCATCTCACTATGCTATGGAAGCTTTGGATGGAGCTTCATCACAAGCAAATGGCGCATATTTTAGCATGCGCCATGCTAAAAACACGGGGTGTTACATTATCACACCCTTCAAAGAATTTCGTCCCCGAAATTCAAAACCAAAACTATTGTGGACAATCTCTTCGAGTTGGATTTCCTAAGCAAAAGTCCCATACCAGATGCTCAGAAATCACGAGTTTCTTCAAGTTGTCATGAACAACAATTTAGACCTTCTCGAGCACATGTCCCATACCACCTCGCCCAGAATCCAAAAAGTGCCCACAACAAAACCAAGAATCGCAATTGGCGGTGCCAAGAGGATATCTCAACAAGGTATCCTAGATAACATCCCATACTACCACCCAGGAATCCCTAAGGTTCACAAATTAAAATATGTCATCGAAATGACACGGCAAAACTCAACGCAAACACTGTGAGGACCAATCTCTAATGCCAGTGCAGTTGGATGCAAGCCACCGTCCCCGACGGATTTATCGGGTTGCCACTCGTAAGTGGATGCTAGCCGGGCTCGACAACGCACACCCTTGGCTGCTAACGTGTGGGGATGATCAGTCACATTGTCTACCCACCGTCCTGCACGGCCTTCCTGATGCTCGTAAGCTGGGTGCCACAGAGGCCTGGAAAACTCAAGACTTATACAAGCTCAACTCGATTTGCAAAGTAACTAGCTCAAGAATTACAAACTCTTTCCCCGGCGAGAAGTTGGACTACTCTCCAACTTTAAGTTTCCATCAAGGAAAATACTCGCCAATGAGTCCACTCCGCACAAGTCCCTAGATTTTCTCGGAACTTGCTCGATACCATCCGCGACGGACCGCAAAAATTACGCCTTTGGCGTTAGCCCAGCCAGAACTTCCCGATGCGCCATGATGAAGCTACGATCCGGCCTTTAAAGCTAGGAAAATGCACGTTCATTCGCTTCTGCAAGCATGCTCGTGGAGCATGATGCAACTAACTTATCTTCCATACCATTCCAACTTACCCTTATTCCCAAAAGGGTTTATTAAGAAAGCAAAAACTTGCTTAATACGGTAAAAACGGCCTTTTGAGGCCCGAAACGATGGAATTTGGCTAAATTGTGGTGACCAAGGATCAACATGTCTTGATCTTTTGGTCGTTTCCCATCAAAATGGACTCCTCTTGAGCTAAATTACGACTTTCGGGTTTTTCGCCTCAAGATAGGCTATAGCTTGATAGGAAGTATGAGCATCCACTTGCTGGCATGCAACTAAGCCTCATCAAGAATGGCCACAATCATCCCTGGCGTCGAGCTACCGAGCTTAGATGATATGAGGGCGGGAGAATGTCGCAATCATCTCCGATTAGATGATATGAGCGACAACGCGGCCGGACCGGCAATGCCGCAACTCATTGCGGCGCCTACGTACCCTTCCCTACTCTAAAGGGATCAAGCACGCATCAAGTTCATCCTCGAAGGGACAAGCAACTTAAGCCAACTCGTTTGCTAGGCCGTGGCCAAGCAATAATGGAAATGGCCTAGTCCGTATAGGTTGTTCCGTCGAAATGCATCCAAGTGATGCATGTTTGGTCCGCAATATGGCATAACGATGCCTAAGCATCAAATGCCCTCTTCATGAGGCTACGCAACTATAAATGAGCTTTAGGCATCATTTATACTCTTAAGCTAAGCTATGAAGCTTACTTGGTACATAGTCCGTACATGCACCTTCAACCAACTACCCCTCCCTATATATGTCTTAATGGAATTTCTACAAGTATGGAAAGGGGACGAAAATATTTCTTCAACTCCTTGTTTACTATTCATGGCCGTTGCCATGTATTTTCCCAATAACCGGCCAAGATGGTCTGGTCACTACCAATGCCAACTTCGATGAAACCGCCATGTTGGCAGCCCATCGCAACCCGATGTCCGGCCATGTTGGCCGTCCTATGCCAACCCGATGTCCGGCCATGTTGGCCGTCCTCTTTCAACCCGATGTACGGCCATGTTGGTCGTCCTCTGCCAACCCGATGTACGACCATGTTGGTCGTCCACTTCCAAGGTCATCTACCCAACTGACCTAATGCATCATTTGATGCAAGATTGGCTCTTGGCCAATGTAGCTTCCAACCAATGCCTTATTGGCCTTAGCCAATATGCATATGCGATGTGCCTTACTTGGCACCAGATATGGCCTAAGGCCAAATGCATCTCACTATGCAAAGGAAGCTTTGGATGAAGCTTCATCACAAGCAAATGGCGCATATTTTAGCATGCGCCATGCTAAAAACACGGGGTGTTACATTATCACACCCTTCAAAGAATTTTGTCCCCGAAATTCAAAACCAAAACTATTGTGGACAATCTCTTCGAGTTGGATTTCCGAGCAAAAGTCCCATACGAGGAAGCTGAGAAATCACGGGTTTCTTCAAGTTGTCATGAACAACAATTTAGACCTTCGAGCACATGTCCCATACCACCTGCCCAGGAATCCAAAAAGTGCCCACAACAAAACCAAGAATCGCAATTGGCCAGTGCCAAGAGGATATCTCGACAAGGTATCCTAGATAGCATCCCATACTACTACCCAGGAATCCCTAAGGTTTACAAGTTAAAAGATGTCATCGAAATGACAAGGAAAAACTCAACGCAACACTGTGAGGACCAATCTCTAATGCCAGTGCAGTTGGATGCAAGCCACCGTCCCGACGGATTTATCGGGTGCCACTCGAAGTGGGATGCTGGCCTCGGCCTCGATAACGCACACCTCTTGGCCGGTGCCAACGTGTGGGGATGATGGTCTCATTGTCTACCCACCGTCCCAGCACGGTCTTCCGATGCTCGTAAGCGGGGTGCCACCGAGGCCCGGAAACTCACAAGACTTATACAAGCTCAACTCGATTTGCAAAGTAATCGGCTCTAGTTACAAACTCTTTCCCCTCTGAGAAGTTGGCCTACTCTCGAACTTTAAGTTTCCATGAAGGAAAATACTCGCCAACGAGTCCACTCCGCACAAGTCCCTAGAGTTTTTCGGAACTTGCTCTCGATACCATCTCGTGTGATGACTGAAAATTACGCTCGCGCGCGTTGCCGAAGGCCGAATTTCCCGATGCGCCATGATGAAGCTACGATCCGGGCCTTTAAAGCTAGGAAAATGCACGTTCATTCGCCCTTGCAAGCATGCTCGTGGAGCATGATGCAGCTAACTTATCTTCCACACCATTCCAATTTACCCTTATTCCGCAAAAGGGTTTATTAAGAAAGCAAAAACTTGCTTAATACGAAAAAAAAACGCCTTTTGAGGACCGAAACGATGGAATTTGGCTAAATTGTGGTGACCATGGATCAACATGTCTTGATCTTTTGGCCGTTTCCCATCAAAATGGACTCCTCTTGAGCTAAATTACGACTTTCGGGTTTTTCGCCTCAAGATAGGCTATAGCTTGATAGGAAGTATGAGCATCCACTTGCTGGCATGCAACTAAGCCTCATCAAGAATGGCCACAATCATCCCTGGCGTCGATCTACCGAGCTTAGATGATATGAGGGGCCAGAATGTCGCAATCATCTCCGATTAGATGATATGAGCGACAACGTGCTGGACCGGCAATCTTTGCAACTCATCATGGCTGCCTACGTACCCTTCCCTACTCTAAAGGGATCAAGCACACGACCAAGTTCATCCTCGAAGGGACAAGCAACTTGGTTAACCAACTCGTTTGCTAGGCCGTGGCCAAGCAATAATGGAAATGGCCTAGTCCGTATAGGTTGTTCCGTCGAAATGCATCCAAGTGATGCATGTTTGGTCCGCAATATGGCATAACGATGCCTAATCATCAAATGCCCTCTTCGCGAGGCTACGCAACTATAAATGAGCTTTAGGCATCATTTATACTCTTCCGGCTAAGCTATGAAGCTTACTTGGTACATAGTCCGCACATGCACCTTCAACCAACTACCCCTCCCTATATATGTCTTAATGGAATTTCTACAAGTATGGAAAGGGGACGAAAATATTTCTTCAACTCTAGTTTACATTATTCATGGCCGTTGCCATGTATTTTCCTCGAATAACGGCCAAGATGGCTGGTCACTACTAATGCCAACTTCGATGTCCGGCCATGTTGGCTGGCTCCATCGCCAACCCGATGTCCGGCCATGTTGGCCGGCCCGATGCCAACCCGATGTCCGGCCATGTTGGCCGCCCTTTCAACCCGATGTACGGCCATGTTGGTCGCCCTTCGCTAACCCGACGTAATGCACCATGTTGGTCGCCCACTTCCAAGGTCATCTACCCAATCGACCTAATGCATCATTTGACGCAAGATTCGCTTCGCCAATGTAGCTTCCAACCAATGCCTTATTGGCCTTAGCCAATATGCATATGCGCGTGCCTTACTTGGCACTGCATATGGCCTAAGGCCAAATGCATCTCACTATGCAAAGGAAGCTTTGATGAAGCTTTCATCACAAGCAAATGGCGATATTTTAGCATGCGCCATGCTAAAAACACGGGTGTTACATTATCACACCCTTCAAAGAATTTTGTCCCCGAAATTCAAAAACCAAACTATTGTGACAATCTCTTCGAGTTGGATTTCCCGAAAGCAAAAAGTCCCATACCGTAAGTTTTAAATCACGGGTTTTTCAAGTTGTCATGAACAACAATTTAGACCTTCCGAGCACATGTCCCATACCACCCGCCCAGAATCCAAAAAGTGCCCACAACAAAACCAAGAATCGCAATTGGCTGCCAAGAGGATATCTCGACAAGGTATCCTAGATAGCATCCCATACTACTACCCGGAATCCCTAAGGTTTACAAGTTAAAAGATGTCATCGAAAATGACAAGGAAAACTCAACGCAACACCTGAGGACCAATCTCTAATGCCAAAGGCAGCTGGATGCAAGCCACCGTCCCCGACGGATTTATCGCTGCCACTGTAAGTGGGATGCTAGCCGCTCGATAACGCACACCCTTGGCCAGTGCCAACGTGGGGATGATCACCTCATTGTCTACCCACCGTCCCAGACGGCCTTCCTGATGCTCGTAAGCTGGGTGCCACCGAGGCCTCGGAAACTCACAGCACTTATACAAGCTCAACTCGATTTGCAAAGTAACGCCTCAGCCAGCTTACAAACTCTTTCCCGCGCGTGTTGGCCTACTCGAACTTTTAAGTTTCCATGAAGGAAAATACTCGCCAACGAGTCCACCCGCACAAGTCCCTAGAGTTTTCTTAACTTGCTCGATACCATCCGTGACAGACCGAAAAATTACGCCTTTCATGCGTTGCTCTAAGGCAGAATCTCCCCGACGCGCCATGATGAAGCTACGATCCGGCCTTTAAAGCTAGGGAAAATGCACGTTCATTCGCTTGCAAGCATGCTCGTGGAGCATGATGCAGCTAACTTATCTTCCACACCATTCCAATTTACCCTTATTCCGCAAAGGGTTTATTAAGAAAGCAAAACTTGCTTAATACTTAAAAACGCTTTTGAGGACCGAAACGATGGAATTTGGCTAAATGTGGTGACCATGGATCAACATGTCTTGATCTTTTGGTCGCTTCCCATCAAAATGGACTCTTGAGCTAAATTACGACTTTCGGGTTTTTCGCCTCAAGATAGGCTATAGCTTGATAGGAAGTATGAGCATCCACTTGTCGGGCATGCAACTAAGCCTCATCAAGAATGGCCACAATCATCCTCAAAGCGTCGATCTACCGAGCTTAGATGATATGAGGGGGCCAGAATGTCGCAATCATCTCCGATTAGATGATATGAGCGACAATCTGCTGAACCGGCAATGCTGCAGACTCATTGCGGCCTACGTACCCTTCCCTACTCTAAAGGGACTCAAGCATGCATCAAGTTCATCCTCGAAGGGACAAGCAACTTAAGTAACTCGTTTGCTAGGCCATTGGCCAAGCACAATAATGGAAATGGCCTAGTCCGTATAGGTTGTTCCGGTCGAAATGCATCCAAGTGATGCATGTTTGTCCGCAATATGGCATAACGATGCCTAATCATCAAATGCCCTTTCAGTGAGGTTACGCAACTATAAATGAGCTTTAGGCATCATTTATACTCTTCCTAAGGTTATGAAGCTTACTTGGTACATAGTCCGCACATGCACCTTCAACCAACTACCCTCCTATATATGTCTTAATGGAATTTCTACAAGTATGGAAAGGGACGAAAATATTTCTTCAACTCCTCGTTTACTATTCATGGCCGTTGCCATGTATTTTCCTGAATAACCGGCCAAGATGGCTGGTCACTACTAATGCCAACTTCGATGTCTGGCCATGTTGGCTCCACTGCTAACCCGATGTCCGCCATGTTGGCCTTCCTATGCCAACCCGATGTCAAGGCCATGTTGGCCGCCCTCTTTCAACCCGATGTAATGCCATGTTGGTCGTCCTCTCTAACCCGATGTACGACCATGTTGGTCGTCCACTTCCAAGGTCATCTACTAACTGACCTAATGCATCATTTGATGCAAGATTGGCTCTTGGCCAATGTAGCTTCAACCAATGCCTTATTGGCCTTAGCCAATATGCATATGCGATGTGCCTTACTTGACACCGATATGGCCTGGGCCAAATGCATCTCACTATGCAAAGGAAGCTGGATGAAGCTTCATCACAAGCAAATGGCGCATATTTTAGCATGCGCCATGCTAAAAACACGGGTGTTACATTATCACACCCTTCAAAGAATTTTGTCCCCGAAATTCAAAACCAAAACTATTGTGGACAATCTCTTCGAGTTGGATTTCCGACAAAGTCCCATACGGAAGTACCGAAATCACGGGTTTCTTCAAGTTGTCATGAACAACAATTTAGACCTTCTGAGCACATGTCCCATACCACCTGCCAGTGAATCCAAAAAGTGCCCACAACAAAACCAAGAATCGCAATTGGCCAGTGCCAAGAGGATATCTCGACAAGGTATCCTAGATAGCATCCCATACTACTACCCGTGAATCCCAAGGTTTACAGTTAAAAGATGTCATCGAAATGACAAGGAAAAACTCAACGCAACCTTTGTGAGGACCAATCTCTAATGCTGCAGTTGGATGCAAGCCACCGTCTCGACGGATTTATCGGGTTGCACTGTAAGTGGGATGCTAGCCGGGCTCGACAACGCACACCTGGCTTGATGCTAACGCCACAGGGGATGATTGGGCCTCATTGTCTACCCACCGCCCCGCACGGGTCTCCTGATGCTCGTAAGCGGGTGCCACCGAGGCCTGGAAACTCACAAGACTTATACAAGCTCAACTCGATTTGCAAAGTAACTGGCTCAGCAGTTACAAACTCTTTCCCGCGCAGAAGTTGGCCTACTCTCGAACTTTAAGTTTCCATGAAGGAAAATACTCGCCAACGAGTCCACTCCGCACAAGTCCCTAGAGTTTTCTCGGAACTTGCTCTGATACCATCTCCGATGATGCAGACGGGAAAAATTACGCCTTTGGCGCGTTGCCCTGAAGGCCGTAATCTCCCGATGCGCCATGATGAAGCTACGATCCGGCCTTTAAAGCTAGGAAAATGCACGCGTTCATTCGCTTTTGCAAGCATGCTCGTGGAGCATGATGTAGCTAACTTATCTTCCACCATTCCAATTTACCCTTATTCCGCAAAAGGGTTTATTAAGAAAGCAAAACTTGCTTAATACGAAAAAACGCCTTTGAGGGACCAAACGATGGAATTTGGCTAAATTGTGGTGACCATGGATCAACATGTCTTGATCTTTTGGTCGTTTCCCATCAAAATGGACTCCTCTTGAGCTAAATTACGACTTTCGGGTTTTAAGCCTCAGGATAGGCTATAACTTGATAGAAGTATGAGCATCCACTTGCTGGGCATGCAACTAAGCTCATCAAGAATGGCCACAATTATCCCTCAAGCGCCGAGCTACCGAGCTTTAGATGATAAGAGGGGCCGAATCGTCGCAATCATCTCCGATTAGATGATATGAGCGACAACGTGCCGGAACAACAATGCTGCAACTCATTGCGGCTGCCTACGTACCCTTCCCCTACTCTAAAGGGATCAAGCACAGACCGTAGTTCATCCTCACGGACAAGCAACTTAAGCCAACTCGTTTTCTAGGCATTGTACAAGCAATAATGGAAATGGCCTAGTCCGTATAGGTCGTTTCCGTCAAATGCATCCAAGTGATGCATATTTGTCCGCAATATGGCATAATGATGCCTAAGCATCAAATGCCCTCTTCGCAAGGCTACGCAACTATAAATGAGCCTTAGGCATCATTTATACTCTTCCGGCTAAGCTATGAAGCTTACTTGGTACATAGTCCGCACATGCACCTTCAACCAACCACCTCCTATATATGTCTTAATGGAATTTCTACAAGTATGGAAAGGGGACGAAAATATTTCATCAACTCCCTGTTTCCTATTCATGGCTGTTGCCATGTATTTTCTGAACAACAGAAGCCAAGATGGCTGGTCACTACTAATGCTAACTTCGATGTCTGCCATGTTGGCCGCCCATCACAACCCGATGTCCGCCCATGTTGGCCGTCCTCTCGCTAACCCGATGTCCGCCATGTTGGCCGTCCCATGCCAACCCGATGTCCTGCCATGTTGGTCGTCCTCTTTCAACCCGATGTACGGCCATGTTGGCCGTCCTCTGCCAACCCGATGTACGGCCATGTTGGTCGTCCACTTCCAAGGTCATCTACCCAACTGACCTAATGCATCATTTGATGCAAGATTGGCTCTTGGCCAATGTATCTTCCAACCAATGCCATATTGGCCTTAGCCAATATGCATATGCGATGTGCCTTACTTGGCACCAGATATGGCCTAAGGCCAAATGCATCTCACTATGCAAAGGAAGCTTTGGATGAAGCTTCATCACAAGCAAATGGCGCATATTTTAGCATGCGCCATGCTAAAAATACGGGGTGTTACAGTAGGGGTTTCATAAGCATCAATGCCATATTTTAGAGATCTAGTTACATCAATGGTTAGGAAAACCTCCAGATTCTTTTCATCTTTAGCTCTTCCATAAGATTTTCTTGCTTCTTGAAAAATTCCAGCAGGTTTGATGATGTTGCTCATATCAGGAATGATATATCTTGGGACTCTTTTCACCAGTGCCCAAATATTTACTCTGTAGAAATTTCCTTCATCAATAAAGTCAGGTCCAGCAGGTGGAACTTCATTTTTTCAAAGATCACTCTAGTGATTCCTTTTATAAAGAAGTTGTAATCTTCTATGCTACCAAGTTTGATGGAGTAGTAGTTTCTTCTTTTCCTCCAAAGATAAACTTCAGCATTCCTCCTAAGCTCCCAATTTGAGTTTAATAATCTTGAAATAACTCTAGTTTCATGAGAAATTTTGCTACAGTATCTGCCAATGAAGACCCATTTTCTAATCTTCTTTCTTTTTAAATAGTGTATTTTCAGCATTGATAAAGACTTTGGGAAATAGATCTTCAGGAATGTTTAAGGATGAGTTCATTTGTTCAACCAGGTTTTACACTTGATTTGTGGGTTTAGTTTATGAAGAGGAAGCCATAAAAGTTGTTGTTGTGTTTTTGGTGATGGTGGTAGTGGTATATATGGTGAAGTTGTGTATGGTACTATGACTAAGAGCTTTAATTTGAATTCTGAGGTGTATGTAAGTGATGTGCTTGAGGTACATGTTGTTGTTTAGTTGTAGGTGATAGGACTGTTGCTTAATAGTCCAAGAATGAACTGAAATGAAGTACAAGTACCATGTGCTAGCTTTGCAGTTCCAGTTCCCGTGTTGCTTAATCTTGCTGACCAATTTGGAGATCTTGACTACTGACGAACCTTGAGAAAACGACCTGTCAAGAAAATATTTTCCAGTGCAATATATATAATAATAATGGTTAGTATGCCCATGCAATCTATTTATGGTAATGGAATCTAAATTATTGGCCAGCATACATGTATGTGTTGATAAGTAATATTTAATGCTAGCTTGCACTAGGCTTAAAGGAATGCAGTTGTTTTCTCTTGAGTGGGCCAATATAGAATGGTGTCAAAATGAATGAGAGTTAAAATATGATCAAAAGGGTTAGCAGTACTGAGCCCTTTATACGAAAGTTGTCTATCAGTTTTGTGAGATGGCTCGAGAGAGTGTAAAAGTGGTTCAATAGACCAGTTCGTTGTGGAATTTAATCGATTCAGATGAGTATTAGGCTGAGCGGGCTCGTGTGGATGAAACGTGCGATGGAATGAAGCTGCTTATTTGCTAGAACAACTCCACTTCCAAGTGTAATGCAAGCCTTCCTCCAGTCTCTCATCTCATCAAAAATTTCAAAAAGTGGGTTAGTTAGCCTTAAGTTAGAGAAGTTATTCTTCATAGGTCAGAGGTATTGTTGCCCTTGTTTGCGGGAAAATTGAAACGACAAGGTTAAGATTAGGAGTGTTGGAGACGGTAGAGGTTTCTCTTTGATGAGGAGACCCAACACCACGCGACGAACTGCTTTATAAATGCCTCTCTAGAGATAGGAACAATTTTAGTTTTAATTTTTTTTAAATTTTCTCCAATTTTTTTGTCGATATTGTTGAGGAACCCTCCAATCCAATCACCATGTCTGATATTGAGAAGAAAATTGATCGAAAGGGTAAGCAGAAGATGGTTGAAGTTGATATTGAGCCAAGGATTCACTGGTATCCACGGGAACATTGTGTTACTCGATTTCCCTATGGGATTTCCTTTCCACAAGGATGTGAATCCCCAGGTTATGATGAAGATTTCTCTTGGTATTTGGATGATCTGCAGCATAATGTTGAAGTGAAGATAGAGGAGTGTTTGCAAGAAGACGGACCACCAGGGGTTGTGCATGAGTTTTTGATGGATTCTCCAGTAGAGCATCTTTGCCAGCACTTCAGTCAGCCAAAGCCTGCTCCCATTAATCCGTATATTAGTAACCCATTTGCTGATTTGGAGGCTGGAGTTGTTATTGGAAGCGGTAATCAGCATGCACTAGATGATGTTGGGCATGGATCGTCGAGAATGGATAATGGTACTGAAAAATGTTATGTTACTAGTACTCCCATGTCGTCGGAAGATCCTCAGATGGTTTCTAGGGATCATTGGGTGTTGTATGCTTTTCATCCAAAATTTGGTCCCTTTGAGGTTCATGAGGGTGTTGTTGTTGTGGCTAATCGATTTATTTTATCTGGTTTGAGTCGAGTTGGATTTCAGTCCATTACTCTTGATCTTAGAAAGGTTTATAATTAAAATCAGATGACCGGTCAACCTTTGGCGCAGTGATGATCCCATGCGTTTCGGTGATGGATCCGTGTCCAACTACTGGTAGGATAGGTCGGGCCATTTTTGCAGGATTTGAAGCTCCAGGTACTAATCCAGCCATTGATCCAACTGCCGATTTAGTTTATCCTGAGTTTGTTTCTGAGAAGAATGTACCTGCTGCTTTGATGGATGAGCCCATAGATACTCCAAATGAGGATACTGCTGGTGATATTGCTTCCAATGATGGTTACCATTCTCCAGAACCATTGAGGCGGTCTGCTAAGCCTAGAGGTTATATGACTCGTAGTCGAACTCGGAGTGTTATCCAGGGGACTCGGATCAAGACTCGTTTCTTACCTCAGTAAGACATTGTATAATCTTTCTTGTTTTTTTCACTTTTGTAGATAGACTGGGTTCTGAAATTGGGTTCAGGTTGAGGGTTGTTTTTGGTGTGGATATTGCACTTTTTAAGGTTTGAACACTTATGTCTGATGGTTCGAATTTGTGTTGACAATTTTGGTTCTTTTGTTGTTGATTTTTATTGTATGGATAATTGTGGTTTTCAAGTATATTTAATCTAGAATCGTTGTGTCTGAGATGAATGTGATTGTGATGAATGTGATTGTTATTGAATTGAATTTTTTGAGGGGGGTTCTGATGAAATCTAGTAAGAGGATGTGGAGTAAATATTGTCATGGACTGAATAGAATGAATGTTAGATTCAGGCATTTGGGAGGGGATGAGTTTTGATGTAGATCTATCAGAAGAATTAGGTAAAAATTGAAAGAATGAAGCCTGGGTTTCCATCCAATGAAGGTTTTTGTTATAGGTGATAGACAAATCAACCATGATTCTGATGATATTTTTAGCTCTGGGTTTAGAGATTTTGTCGTTCCAATTAGTTCTGTAGGTGGTGATGACACTAGTGATTGTGGAGACATTAGTGAATGCAGTAATGATTGTGAATCTTGTATTTCCTGTAATTCTTGTGATGCTTGAGTTGTCGGAGATACTTACGGGATTTGACTGATTCATGAGATTCAAGAGAAATTTAAGGAAAACCACGTTTAGAGTAACAAAGATTCACTATAGATGATTAGGATTCATGAGAATCTAGGTTAGGGGAGAAGATAGAAGAGAAGAAGGAGGGACTAGCAGTGGTGAATTTTTGGCATAGAAGTGGCAAGCTCTGGTGGAAAACTAGCTGTTAGGATTTTCATTAGGAAGCTAGAAGATGAAGCAACGACTAGAAAATGCCGGAGGGAGCGAAAAAACAGTGAGAAATTAGGTGGGGATGAGAGATATGGAGTCGTACTAGAGTCTCTTGAGTGTAAAGTAGGATGTCTCCAAGGATTGAGAATAGTAATCTCGTAAGGATTCCTGATGCAGTGGAAATCAAAGATATTTTGTTTAGTATGGCGTAGGACAAGGCACGGGACTCCAATGGCTTCCCACCAAATTTTTTCCAAGCTAACTGGGAAGTGGTAGGTGAGGATATCATCAACATGGTTCAAAACTTCTTCACTTCTGGATACCTTCTTAAAAAGATGAATTCTACTTTCATTTCTCTCATACCCAAAAATGAATATCCTAACACTCCATCTCAATTCACACCCATATCCTTATGTAATACCACTCAAAATCATATCAAAACTTCTAGCTCAAAGACTCAAACCCCTTCTCCCCAAACTTATATCCCCATTCCAATCTGCTTTTATTCATGGCAGACAAATCTCAGACAACATAGTTATATCCCATGAACTTATTCACCATATGAACACTAGAAAAGGAAAAAATGAGGTAATGGTGCTATGGGTATTCGTGAGATTGATATGGCAAAAGCTTTTGATAGTAAATCGGGAGTTTTATCAAAAAGTTATGACTAAATGGGCTTCAAAGACACAATGGTGCCACTTTTAATCCATCAATGCATCTCCATCACCAACCTTGCAGTCTTAGTCAATGGTTCTTTTGGATAATGCTTCAAACCAACAAGAGCCTCAGACAAGGAGATCCTCTTTCTCCTTATCTATTCTTATTTTGCATGGAGGCTCTCTCTAGATATCTTATTTATGAAGAATCCCAGAACCTCATTCATGGAACAAAAATATGCAATGAAGCTCCTGCAATTAACCACCTCCTCTTTACAGATGACTGCATGATCTTCTGCAAAGCCAATATGGAAGAATGTCACAACCTCATCAAGATCTTTCAAGATTTTGGACAATCCTCTGGACAGCTGATCAATTTTGCTAAATCAGGAATCTTCTTCAGCAAAAACACTGCACCAGACATTGCAGACAACATTAATGAAGCCATGCATGTTCAAAGGATCAACAGTTCAGATAAATACTTGGGATCTCCCCTCTTCACTAATAGAAGCAAACTACAAGCTTTCAAGCCTTGTGTGGATAAATTAAAACACAGACTGGCTGGTTGGAAAACTAACTTATTTACAGCAGGGAAAGTTACTATGATATAAACTTTCACCTCAACATCTAGCATATACCAAATGAACTGCTTTAAGATCCCAAAAGGTACTTGTAAAGAGATAAATGCCATACAAAGGGATTTCTTCTAGAATAAGGAGCAAGATAAATCTAAAGGATTATTCTACATTGCTTGGGATGTTGTTAATAAACCAAAGGATTTAGGAGGATTGAGATTCAAAAATATGGAATATTTCAATCTAGCAATGATTTCAAAAATTGCTTGGAGATTAATTGAAGAACCAAATTCTCTCTGGAGCAGCACTATGAAGGCAACTCATTATCCAAATCAAGAAGTTATCCGAATGGATACCAAGCCAAAAAATACTGATTCTTGGATATGGAAAGGAACTCGGAAGGCATTTCTTGCATCTGAAGTATTATATCGGAAGATAGGATGGCACACATATTCACATTTGGGAAGACAGATGGATAGATAATCAACCCGACATAATCCAAAACTCTCCCAATGCCCTTCAAGTCTCAAACAAGTCAATCAACTTTCAATACCCATGTAGAGTGGGAAACTGACCTTCTAGCCATCTGGTTCTCAAGATATTCAAAACCTCATTATCCAGACTCAGCATAATCCCAATTATGAAGACACCATAGGACGGAGCTTAACTCATACAAGGAAATTTACTGTCAAATATTTATATGACAAGCAAATTAATGATAAATATGCTAATGACACTCTCACAGCACCTTGGAAGCAAATATGTAAACTTGACACTACTCCAGCTATTCAGCTCTTCATCTGGAAATGTGCTCATGGTATTCTTCCAACAAATGCTAAATTAGCAAGCATCTTGAATTACATTGATCCTATCTGCACCTTTTGCAAGAATGCTCCTGAAGATATCACTCATGTTATATTGGTATGTCCAATTTCTTGATGTTTGGGCAAAACTTTTTGGGGCGACTCATCAACTTTTCACTGCTTACAGTTCCTTCCATGATTGGTTCAACAGTTGGTTCCACTCTGAAAACCC
Source organism: Papaver armeniacum (assembly GCA_023531295.1). NCBI lineage: Eukaryota > Viridiplantae > Streptophyta > Magnoliopsida > Ranunculales > Papaveraceae > Papaver > Papaver armeniacum. The sequence continues at coordinate 52,258 of JAJJWW010017250.1, forward strand.
TTCTACTAGCTGAAATGATACTTTTCCTACTATCCAAAGGGTTCATATGGAAAGCTAGATGTGATTGGGTCTTCAGAAGCTTAAGCCCTAATGCTGCTGCTTAGTGCAGAACTTTTAAGAGAAGAATGCAATAAGGATATTGCAGGGATGAGAAAAGAATTAAAAGACTTCGAAAGAAGGTTGAATAACAAGGTTGCAGGAAGAACTAGAATCAAGACGAGATATTTATCTTAAGCTTGGTATGATAAAAGAATAATGAGTGTCTTCTCTTCATACAGGACTCTAACTTAAATAGGAATTGGATAGCCGACTTAACAAACTAAATTAAGAAATAAGAAGTTAACTAAAAATAGAACTCTAAGAAGAATTAAATTAAGAAAGAATTGCTCAGGCTTGCTCTGCGGCAAACGTGTATGTTGTGCGGCACATCAGTCCCCCTTCTTAAATGCAGCTCATCCCTGCAAGATGTGAAGAACAAAATTTCATTGTCACCATAGAAAGTGAAATTTCGAGAACATTGAATCATTGAAATATTCCAATAGCAGGCAGTCGATAATATATGCATTGTCATTGAGACGCTTCAAAATCTTAAAGGGACCATATTTTTTCATCTTGGTTTTGTTATAAGTTCCAATCGGGAAATCTCTCCTTTCTTAAAATGAATCAAAACCAATTCTCCTTCCTTAAAAACTTTAAGACGTTTTTATTATCTGAAAGAGCCTTTTATACTTAGTATTGATTCCCTCAATGTTGTTTCGACTTCTTGTTGAAGTTGAGAATCTTGTTCCACCATAGAATCCGCCTTGGTATTGGATTTCACAGTTTTAGGGAAGTACGACAAGGTCCAAAACATGATTAGGAACCTTAGAGTATACAATTTCAAATGGAGTCTTACCAAGATCGATTCACAGACGTGTTGAAAGCAAATTCCATATGGGTTAAAAGTAAATCCCATTGTTTGTGATTGTCCATGCACTTTGCTCTTATTAAATTTCCCAAAGATCTATTGACAACTTTTGTCTGACCATCAGTATGGGGATGAGAAGTAGTACTAAACTGTAATGCTATTCCTAGACGCATCCATAAAGATTTCCAAAAGTAACTCAAAAACTTCGTATCCCGATCAGAGGTTATAGATTTTGGTACTCCGTGTAAGAACTATCTCTTTAAAGAATAATGAAGCTACATTAGAAGCATCGATAGACTTTTTGCAAGCAATAAAATGCGCCATTTTCGAGTAACGATCAACAACCACCATGATCAATCATTACCTTTAACAGTTCACAGGTAATCCCAAAATAAAATCCATACTAACATCAACCCAAGAAATTATCATGGTCTCGAATGGAGTGTATAAACCAAAAGATTTTGAATAGTTCCTCTAGATTTTTGACAAACCATGCACTTCATCACATATTTCTGACATCGCGCTTTTGAACGAAGGCCAAAAATATCTTTCTTCAACAAGAGAAATAGTTTATCACGACCAAAATGACCACCAAGCCCCACTCATACAATTCTCTAATAAGATGAAGGCGTAAAGATCCCCTGGGAATGGTGAGATGATTTCCTTTAAAAAGAAACCCATCTTGAATTAGAAAATCATCCACTATGATGTAAAGAACCACATTGTTCCCATATTAGCTTAAAAATCTTCATCTTCGGCCAGATATCTTTAATGTAGTTTAAAGCAAAACTATCATTACGAATAGTAGCAAGAAGATGAGCTCTCATAAAGCATCAACAACAAGATTAGTCTTACCACTCTTATGTTTCACAGAAAAGTATATTTGTTGATATTAGATAACCAATGATCATGCATTCTATTAACCTTGCGTAGTGAGTAAGAACTTCAAAGCATGGTTGTCGGTCTTGATAAATAAATTCTCGATGAACCAGATAAACATGCCATTTATTCAAAGCCTGAACAAGAGAAAGTAATTCGAGTTCATAAGTAGACCATTTCTTTTGAGTTTGAATTCTTTTCTTTGTGAAAAGCAAAAGGATGGCCTTCTTGGGAGAGTACAACACCAATGGCAATGATGGAAGCATCACAATCTATCTCAAACGGTTTAGAGAAGAGCATAGCTAAAGCTGAGTTTCTGAACATAATCTTTGCTTTAGAATATGAAAACTCTTATCGAGCCTCTTGTCCAAGCAAATTTCTCATGTTTGAGACACTCGGTTATAGGAGCTGCAATGGAACTAAAATTTGAATGAATCGTCTATAGAATGGGCCAATCCATGAAAACTCAATATCTTTGATTGAAGTAAGAACAGGCCCAATCTCGAACAACCTTAATCTTTGAAGGATCAACACAAATGCCTTTATCAGAGACTACATATCCTAAAAAAGTAACCTCGAAGTCATGAAGGTACACTTTTTCAGATTCACAAATAAGGTATTTTCTTGCAAAACCTCAAATATCTTAGACAGATGTATGAGATGCTCCTTCTCACTACGGTGAAAATCAAAATGTCATCAAAATAAACAATAACAAATTGACCAAAGAAAGGTTGTAAACCTGATTCATAAGTCATGAAGGTACTTGGAGCATTGGATAATCCGAAAGGCATGACAAGCCACTCATATAACCCTTCACGTGTTTGAAAGCAGTCTTCCATTCATCCCCTTCTCTAACACGGATTTGATGATACCCACTTCTTAAATCAAGATTGGAAAATATGATAGATTACAGCCAATAAATCAATCATATCATCAATACGAGGTATAGGGAATCGATAAGGAATAGTAATTTATTCAAAACCTCTGGCAGTCGATGCACATTCTCCAACCATTGTCTTTCTTGGGTACTAAGAATGCAGGACAAGCACAAGGACTATTGCTTGGTCTAATCAACCCTTTATCTAGCAAATCATTAACCTTCCCTTGTAAGATTTCATTCTCACTTGGACTCAAACGATAATGCGCTTTGATTTGAAGTGATGCTCCAGGAATTAAATCAATCTGATGTTGAATATCTAAGTAAATGAGGTAACAATGACGGAGCAATTCATCAGAAATAAGGTATTAAATCGTGCTAATAATGGTTGTACCTTGTCCGGAATATCAATCATGGGCTTGGTTCCTCATGAGAACTCAAAGTATGAGTTTTCTCAGAAGAGCGAGCAATGGTAGAAGCAAATTGTTAATCTTCCCACTACAAGGTGGTCGAGAGAAGAAGATTGTGAAGGACATAACCTTTTTAACTTCCCTTGATGATGAAAAGTATAGGTATTATCAAACAATTATGTAACGCCTTTAATATCATATTGCCATGGGCGTCCTAGCAAAAGATGGGAAGCATACATATCAATAACATCGCACAACACTTTAATCTTCATATCGGAAAAGAAAAATTAACAACACACCGATGAGTAATTTTTTGAGGTAGAATTTCCATTGACCCAACCAACAAGTGTATGGTTGTGGATGCGAGAAATGGTAAACCAAGTTTGTGAACAACATGAGCAAATGTGACAAAATTTTCCACACTGCCACTATCAATGACAAACGATACCTTCCCTTCAATGGCATTTAGCTCGAAAAATATTGTGTCTTTGAGAAAGACAGTGTGGACTTAAGAAAAGTGGACGAATAACACCTGACAAATGTTCACCATAAGAACCATGGATGTCAGTAGGGTCACCTGAATCGTATGCATCCTCTTCATTATCTTGGGAATCATCATTGTTTGTAGAATCTCCAATAAAACCATTAAATTTACGGCATTCAGCGGAAGTATGACCAATTTGTTGACATCTATTGCATTTTTCTCCTCGGAACTTAGCATACTGATTTGCTGGTTTAGCAACATGAGGAAATTGTTGTGGGAGGACGATTAGAAAAAGCAGAATTGGTGTAGGCTTGAATGATTTCATTTAAGGATGTATGCTCTAGAGGTGCAGGATGAAGAGGTGTCGTATTTGCAGGTAACGGGGTTTGTGAATATGTAAAATTGATTGGGTTTTGTTGTTGCCGTGGAGGGGGAGTTGTATATACCTCTGGATAACTAGAACTTGGAGAAGAAGAATAGTATGAGTCTTGGTAGTTATGACCCGAGTAGTTGTTATTGTAACGAGGTTGACGAGGTTGAGGAGTTTTAGAAGATCGAGAAGACGTTTCTCAATCTTGATAGCTTTGTTAAATAGCTTCAACCATTGTAAGCAGATTGAGTCATACTTTGTATTGAATTAATCTATTCAAACCCTCAATAAACGCGCTTGACTAATTGTTCTTGATTCTTGAATTTGATTTCGAGCAACTAAGCTATAAAACTCGGCAACATATTCTTCTGGCAGAACGCGCTCCTTTTGGATTATTAGCAACTTAACAAAGAGGCATGTCTAAAATCCACAGGTAAAAAATTTATCTCCGATCAACTTGCGCATCACGTGTCCAAGAATGCACTGGAGGTTTATGATAGTTAACTCTATCTTCAAAATCTTTTCCCACCAAGTAGCAGCTCCACCTTTGAGTTTATAATACTAGTTTGACTTTTGTATCATCTGGTATATCCATAAACTCAAAGAAAGGTTCAACCGTAAAGCCAATCCATGCAACTCTTTATCTGAAACTTCCATTAAAAGGTAGGAATACGCCCCTTCAACTTGTATTCTGGTAAGGAACCATATGGTGTTTGTCCAGATCGAATACGTCTATCTTCAGTCCAGTGTTTATGTTGATCATCTTCTCTATCGTCTTCATCTTCACTGTCATCTTGTAAAATCAGATGCTGTTTTTTTGGATTGAGAACATAAAATTCATGTTTCTTTGGTTTATACCCAGGTATGCCAAAGTAGAATCTTAAATGTTTCTTGGAATTAGATGTAGATTCTCTGGTTTTGCCAGTGACTTCATATCCTTGCAGGAGAAAGGTTCATCAGTCTCTTTTGGTTGAATACCTAAAAAATTCCATAATAGATGCTAACTGAGTAGGCATGTCCTCCAATTTAGATATTCTGTCGTTGAAGGATTTTTGCATAGTTGCAACATCAGAAGATAACTTATCAAGTTTTGCCTCGGTAGAATCTTCCATGACAAAGGTAGGGTTTTGAGTTTTTTTTTTTTTGTGTTTTTAGGTTTTGCGGAGGCGAAAGGATCTAAAGAAAAGAATAAAAATCTAATCTCTTGTCGAATGATACCAACTAGTAGAACTCTTAAGAGAAGAATGCAATAAGGATATTGCAGGATGAAAAGGATTAAAAGACTTGAAAGAAGGGTGAATAGCAGGTTACAGGAAGAACTAGAATCAAATGAGATATTTAGCTTAGCTTGGTATGATAAAAATAATAATGAGTGTCTTCTCTTCATACAGGACTCTAACTTAAATAGGCATTGGATAGCCGACTTAACAAACTAAATTAAGAAATAAGAAGTTAACTAAAAATAGAACTCTAAGAAGAATTTAAATTAAGAAAAGAATTGCTCAGGCTTGCTCTCAAGTAAACGTGTATGTTGTACGGCATCACTGCTACTGCTCTAAAGATTACTCAACATTTATGTACCTACACCAGAATGAATCATAACCCATGGCATATTCTCAATAATCTCTATTACCAGGAAAATCCCAGTGATCAGAACCTAAGACTTAGAAGTCTGATCAGCAACAACAGAGGAAGATTTGAAATCACTATTAGAATACACATCTTGGAAATAAACAATAACATGGCTAATAGGGTCTATCATCTTATACTAACTATGCTTTTATGGCAATGTCTTTCGGTCAGTCAATGTGTGAGAGGAAGGAACATCAAAGACTTTGGAACTTGATTCACTGAGAGCAGGCGAGCAAGCGAGAGAGCTCATATAAGGCACAGGCAAAGGAGATGCATCAAACCAACATAGACTTTGCAACGTGGAGGAAGAGGAAATTTTACAAGCCATTGGACAGGATACCAAACACAAGTTCAGGAAAGATTTCAAGGAGGCTATACTCAAAGTGAAGACATGAATTTTGAAGCAATAGATTTTGTCTTAGGCAAGCTCACCAAGCTAGCTCCACGAGGAAAAACACTACTGCCAACTTATCTAGGATCTCTAGCCACTCCCCTTTACTTCAAAAATTTAATTGAAAAGGTCCAAATCTTCAGTTACTATGGACAGCTCTTCAGCTTACTCCAAATCATGAACTTATGGATAACTGTAATAATTTAACTTATTTTTGGGGAGACATCTTGGTGCTAGGCTTAGCCCAGATGATCACCATGTTGTTACTCTGAGTAGGTAGTTCAGTTGAGCTACTCTTCTATTTTCTTATAAAAAAAAAAACAAAAGTCAAACATGTGATGCTTTTTTTCATTTGTTTAAATTGTAAAATTCAAATTATTACTATTATCAAAGAATGACTACTAAATTTGTCCAATATGAAATGATTTCTTTGGTCAATAAATATCGGATGCCAAGTTTCCACTTTGATCAATAAGACATCCTGTTGAACATATAGAGAGAGACGCTCTGCAACCATCAGCATTACGTCACAAACTTGTTTTTCACATACCTTCTCCAAAAAAGTTTTAGAACACCTTTCATATCCAAACACCTTAACCTTGCAACAACAAGGAAGATAATGAACTAAGCTTCATTCCCGATTTTCCGATCTAGCCTCCGCGCACTTTCTCCCTAGTAAGAAATATATGTTTTAATTTTCTTGTTATCCGTTCTCTTTCTAGTTTTTTTCAGGTTTTGCTAAAGGCACTTTCCCTATCCTATGCTACCTTCTCACCCATTCCACACCATATCCCCCCATTTAAGTCTTTTTCTGAGTTTAAGTTTCTCCCCCTGCAATTCGACGCTCCCCTTTTCTGTCAGTCTCTGTCTACTCCTTTTGGAACTCCTTTTATCCCTGTTTAAACTCTCAGTTAATATTCTTATCCTTCCACCCTCTCTCGAACTATCCCTTTCGCAAGGATCTCCCCTCTCTTTTCATCCCCTTTTGCTTTCATGAACAACAATAAATATAGTTCGCAATATGCAAATGTTCCAACCACTTTACCAAAAAAAGTTATTGTTGCGCTTAAAATACAATGGTGGCTCTTTGGACTATTCCTCCATGATTTAATGGCTAGCCTCTGTAAAAAATTCTCAAAGTTGTTCAAGAAAAAGAAACATTTCATCTCCCCTCTGATCTCCTCCTCCAAGTAAATTGAATGAACAACCAATCAACTTCAAGGTCTGCTTCTCCCATGGAGAATGAAATAATTGATAGAATGAACACCAGCTGTCCTTATCCAAATTTCTGGTCATCCCTAGTGAAACAAGTCAAGATGCAGAATCAAGTCCAGGAGTGTCTAAGTGGCACACATCTTGTCCATTTAGTTAAATATCGGAAAATGATGGAAATCTTGTAATTCCTCGGGTCATAACTTATCTTCCTCTGCATCCCATGTCATGGCTCAAAAGCAAAACAACAAATTCATTCTTGAGTCAGCAGATGCAGTGATGACATCTCAAGGAAATAAGATACTTCCTGGAAAGTATGATGCTTTGGCTTATGGTGGTAAAAATCATACCAGTTCTGCAATTCCAACAAACCTCATCAACACAAATGGTTAATCTCCTGGGTTAGCTATCTAAATCTCCTCAGGAGTTCTTTGGAGAAGGGATACTAAATGATCGCAAATGGAATTGGTGTTTTATTTGAAAGAACTACCACAAAATTGTAACCATGCTCGACCTTTTGCTAGATGTTTGGTATAGATTTACCTAAACAAAAAGCTAGATACTACGTTTAGAGTGTATCATGGGGTAAATGATTGGCTTTATGTCATGTTATACTATGAGCCATTTCCAAAGTCTTTTTGCAAGATGTGCAGAATCATCAACCATCCAAGGAAAATATGCAGAGCTCCATCACCAAATTTCTTCTCACACGTTATTCATGAACCTGAATATGAGGAAATGCATGGAATGACACTGTCCTATGACCAGATGGAGCAAATGATTGACATGGAGACATCTCCACTCTTACACCCGATAGTTGCAGAAGAAGTTTTTGATTTCCCAGATCTGATTGGCTCTTCTTCTCGACCAATCCAAAACTTGGTAGCACCAGCAATATCCTAACAGGTTTCAGCTTCAAGGTATCGGTGAATATTTTGAAGTCACTCATATCAGCTCTTTTGGCGGTGAAATCTCCATGACTAGTACTCTATATTAAAAGAGCAGACGTAGAATATAAAACTAGAGTAAATAAAATTCAAAAGATGGAACAACCAGAAGAAGAAGGTGTATCTATGGCAGGAGCTTTCGGATGTATTCATAGCCCACCGCACGATTCTGCTCAGATGTGGACACATGAAAGTTCAGATATCATATGATGAGAAAATCTCTTGGACCACCAAAGGTGTGGGTGAGATGGTACTCTCTACAATAGCACGTGATCAACAATCAGCTATTGGGGCACCCACAAAGGTGCCCTTATCGAGCAAATATGATTTGGTTTTAAAAGTTTCAATCTGAAATCTTTGACTCCAAGAGATAAATCTCAAAGGAAAGATGGTTATGTCGGGCATTAGAAGAATATGAAGAAGCTAAAAACTAAAGAAACTCATATAAAAGATCAGGAGACACCCTAAAACTTGCAACATCTACAAATATTGCACCTCTGGGAAAAAGGATTCAAGCTTAAGTTGAACAAAGCGGAACACAGATGAAATTGCCAAGAGAAAAGTAAAGTTAGACACGAAATGGATCTGAACAAATCCCCCAATCTTTGTCTGCGAGGAGTTTCAAATCAATCTCTGTAAGTAACTCCCGCAGGAATTTTATCCAGTCGTGAGTCCCAAATAAAAAGAGAAGATGGCAAAAGGCAGAAATCGAGAATGAAACCTTGATGTTTAAAGAAAGCTTTCAAAACCGAATCGGTGAAATTACAATGGGAAAATCAAGTTAAAAAGAAGGCTCAATCCCAACTGATTAAAAAAAGGCTAACCCTGAAGTTCTTATTCCTCCTCATCAATACTTCACCAGCCAATACAAAGTCAAAACCTAAATAATTGAACAAGAAAAACTTCCCTTCACTTTCAATACCAAAGTTATCAGTGATCAAAGTTCGATCTCTACTTTTCTCGGCCCTGATCAACCCTCAAAAACTATAATGGCCCCACCTCTTCTCATATCTTTCCCTTTCAATACCACCCCTTGGCCAGCAAACCCACTAGAAATCAAAAACCAACTATCCTCTTTCAGGACAAAGTGAAAGTGCCATTTAGTGAGATTTTGAAAGAACCAGAAGATGCTCATGATGACCAGAAAACCAGGTGGAAAGTGGGAGACGCAAAGAATTGGCAAAGAAAGGAGCAGGTAGAAGAGGAAAATCGTGTATGTACCTATAACCATCGCATCACTATTTACCTGCAGAATTACTTCATCAAGATACTACGCTCCATGTTCATGATCTCTTTATTGTGAAGTCTACCTTATGGCACAAACTGTGGTACCTTCAAAAGAAAAGTTTGTATTTCTTATTGGATTGTTCCTATCATTAGGAGGAACCTCATATACAATTACGGACTTCTAGGAATGTACCTTAGGAAAGCTTTTGAAATATCAGTTCTGAAATTCCTTTCATTCCTTGTTATTTGGATTGGATTCAATCAAACCCTTTATAGGATTGTGAAATTAGAAATTTCTAAAACTATCTCTCTCGAATTTTCCTTCCAAAATCCTGCTCTTCAACACTCTAGATCGATAGATTCCTTACTAAGCATCTCTCTTTTCCTGTGCTCTCATTAAGCATAAAATGTCTATAAACATCCTCTCATGGAACATTCAAGGGATAGGAAAACCCTTTTCCAAAACTCATCTTCACAATCTTGTCAAGGAGTATCATCCCGACATTGTTTTTTATCTCTGAAACTAAACAATCTAGAGAAGTTGTAAATTACACTATTAAAAGCTTAAATTCTCTGATGTCGTGATTGTCGATCCAAAAGGAGTCATTAGGACCGCTAGAGGACTCTTTCTAGTCTGGAATGCAAATTTCAAAGTTGATATTCTAAATGTCAATGATTGTCAAATTGATGCCATCATCACAGACTTGACAACTTCCCTGCAGTGGATGTTGTCTTGTGTTTATGGTAACTCCTGTAAGAAAACTAAGTTGGTTTCCTGGACTTACTTCCAAAACTTAGCTAACTCTTCGTGGAGTCAAAATTAGTTAGTACTAGGGGACCTTAATTTTCGTCTTAGGAGCTGATGAAAAACGAGGATGGGGGCCTATAAACCAAAATGAAGTTTCTTCTTCCATAACCTCATCAATAAGGCTAAACTCATAGATTTGGGTTTTGTGGGTTGCCCTTTTACTTGGTCTAATAAACGTAAATGAAATTCCTTCATATAGGCCAGAATAGATAAAGCCCTCGCAAATGATAGTTGGTTAACCAGTTACCCATCTGCAAATTTTCACCATCTACCACCTATAGCATCAAACCATTCCCCCATCCTGTTAAAAACCTCTCTTATATGGAAAGATGGCGCAAAACCATTCAAGTTCTTTGGTTTCATTTTAGAAGATCCTACTTGTCTTGAGGTTATAGTGGAAGCCTGGAAGATTGAAATCCAAGGATCTTTGGCTTTTAGTCTAGTTTCTAGGCTAAAAAATGTAAACTGCTGATTAAGAAATGGAACAGGGATTTTGGAAACATTCAACATCACATAAAGAAAACAACAAAGGCTATTGAAAATGCAAAAAAATATTAGGAAACTTCCAGAAAGCTCAAATGTGATTTTACAACTAAACTCTGAACTTGAAAAATGGTGCAACTTTGAGGAGGCTCTGTGGAAATTAAAAGCCACAGAAATTCCTAAGATCAAACACAGGTTTCTTCCATACATTGCTAAGCAAAACTATAGGCAGCTTAGAATTGATACCTTAAAAGACAAAAATGAGGAGTGGTGTAAAGATAGAAACGAAATCTCCAATGTCTTGCTTTCTAACTTCTAGGATGTCCACCTCTGAGAACAAAGAAATTCCTCCATACATTCTAGATTTGATCGCTAGAAGCATAACTGAGGAGGAAAATGCAAAACTCATCTTGATACCCCAAGAAGAAGAAGTAAAATTTGCCCTTTTTGGAATGCACCTTAATAAAGCCCTAGGACCCGATGGTTTTCCTGCCATTTTCTTAAAATCGGATCCTCATCAAAAATGATCTAACAAAACTATCCAAGACTTTTCATTGAAATGCCTCATAAAGGAAATCAATGCTACTTTCATAATTCTCATTGCCAAAGTCCAATTCCAATGACTCCAGGAGATTTTAGACCCATTTCCCTATGTAATGGGTCTATAAATTAATCTCAATATCCTAGCAAAGCGATTAAAACCCCTTCTTGATAAGCTCATCCCCCTTCCAATCAACCGTTGTCCCTGGCCGTCAAATCTCAGATAATGTCATCATTGCATGTAGATCATCCATACGATGAGAAGTAGGAAAAGAGGAAGATAAGATATATGGGGTGTAAAGATAGATATGTCTAAGGCTTTAATGAGTTGAATGGAATTTCCTATTGCAAACTCTACAAAACTTTGGCTTTGAGAACACTGGTGTGACCTTATTGTCTAATGCATTGAACGACGACTTCTATGGTCTTTGTTAAATGGCTCCCTACCACTTTCTTTAAACCTCTCAGAGGTTTGCGACAGGAGATCCTCTCGCCTTACCTTTTTATCCCATGCATGGAAGGATTATCTAGAGTTCTTAAGAATGAGGAAGGAAAATGGAAAATACATGGCATTAAGGTGGCTCTGGAGCCCCTCCTATAAGTCATCTGCTATTTGCAGATGACTGCCTCATTTTCGCTCGTGCAACCAAAACAGAATGTAGAAATCTCTTAAAATTTTTGGAATCCTTTAGTGAAGGATCTGGTCAATTAATAAACTACCACAAATCGAGGATTTTCTTTGGGAAGAGTGTGGATAATAGAACAACTAGGAATTGATTGAAATAATGAAAGTTTGATGGATTAGGCTAGAAGACAGTATCACGGGGATGCCTTTGTTCACCCATAGGTCGAAAACCCAATGCTTTGAACCCATTCTAGATAAACTAAAGGGAGACTCCCTGGTTGGAGAGGAATTCATCTTTCGCCTCCAGGAAAAGCTGTCATGATCAAACATGTAGCTGACTCCATGGCAACTTATCAAATGACATGTTTTGTCATTCCTAAAAACATCACAAAAAAAAAAAAAAATGGATACTCTTAATAGGAGATTCTTTTGGGGGAAAAGGAGGAAAGTAAATGGTATGTGCCCAAAGAAATGGACAGCTCTCTGCCTGTCCAAAGATCTAGGGGGACTGGGTTTCAAAAATACTATGAGTTTAACCTGGCAATGATTATAAAAGTGGTTTGGCGAATGATTAACAACAATGATTGTCTATGGGGGAGAATCATGAAAAGTAAATACTACAAACTTTGCTCCCCTCTTCTCCTTAATTAAAAAAAAAACTAAACAAAATGGATCTTGGATGTGGAAATGTCTTTGGAAGGGTCTCAAAGTCATATTGGAAAATGCTGCTTGGTGTATAGGAAATGGTAAAACTATCCATATCTGGAAACATAACTGGATACCCACAGATTACCCAAACTCTATCTCTAAAGAAGACATCAAACCTATGATCCAAAACACCTTGACAACAGTCGATCAACTGTTCCTCTCTAACTCTGGTAGTTGGAATGTCAATTTATCAACAAATTTTCCTCCCACGGGTGGCGGAAAATGTGAAGCATATTATAATCCCAAGTGGGAAAGGGAAAGCGATAAACTTTTTTGGATAACTAACATTAAGGGAGGAATATCTGTCAAAAAATCTATAATTTTCTTATCAGTTCTCACTCTGATCTAGAGAAGGATCCATTGACCCGTGCACTTGGAAGAAAATCTGGACCCTGGACTTAATGCCAAGGATACAGTTTTTCATTTGAAAAATGATGCATAATATTTTACCAGTAAATCACAACCTAAACCTAAAAGTTAAGGAGATTTCACCCATATGCACAATGTGTAATATGGGGGATGAAACAATTATGCACCTGCTATTTGAATGCAGTTTCAGACTTTCAGCAGATCCATTTGGTTTGGAATGGGCATCATCCTGCCTACTAGTCTGCCAACCAATGGATCCTTGGAGGGTTGGTTTCTGTCATGGTTTCATAGCACTCATCAAAAAAATCACTTAGGAACAGATTACCCTGAGATGTGTGCTACAACATGCTGGGGGATTTGGAAAACTAGATGCCTAAATACTTTTCAAGTAAAAAACCCAACCCCGTTTCCACCATAGAGTTGATCAGAACCCAACTAAGAGCCCAGAGAAGAACAAAAAAACAAATTCACTTTCATCAGGAAACTCACCATACCACAGAGAAATGATCTTCAATTGGTAACTCAACAAAGAAAGTATACGATAAGTGTACACAGTGCCCTAAACGAGAAAGAAAAACAGGCGTCCATACTTTTACTAATTACAGATGACAACAATGTTCTTATAGGTTCGACAGGAGTCTATTGCAGGACAGGCACCACAATTCAAGCCACCTCTGTAGGAGTCATAGCAGCTCTCTTAATAGCACAGAAGAAAGGATGGAAGGAGATAACGTTGGAAGTGGCAGAAAGCAAAGTTAGAAGACAAATCAACAAGAAAGTGCAACTGGGAGATGAAGCAACTGGAAACATGGCTTTTAATTCTGCAAAGAACTTACTCTGCTACTTTAATAATATAAAATGTAATCTATCCAAGAGGCCGCCTAGGCCAGACATATGTGATAAGGCAAAAGATTTTCTCAACTCCAGTCCAGTGGGAGGTCCGTGGGAAATGTAATGCTGGAAACAACAATCCTCATCTGTGTAATGCTAAGTGGGAATTTTTTACTACCACTTAGTCGGTTAAATATATGTGCTTTTCAAAAAAAAAAAAAAAAAAACATCACGTTTGACCGTTTAATACTCACATGAGATGTATTTGTACGTGGGATTACCCAAAATGGTCTCTTTGCAAGTTTAAGGGATATTTTAGGTGAACTAATTTTTTTATTTTTTATTTTTTTGGGCAGATTACCCAAAATGGTTTATAGAAAAATATTTTTTTATTTCCCGTCCATCTAAACCGTATCAAACTTTACATGTCCTTTTCACCAAAGAATTATTGTTTTAGGGCTATATGACCAATTTTGTGTTGAATTTAAAATTGATCTCATTCACTTGTTTAGAGACCTTTTTATCCTAGCGTTTTTAGGGGCCACCCAAAAAGAATTAGGGGCTAACAATAAGACAAAATAGGGTCACCCAAACCTAAATTGAAGCTAGCCCTTATCTCGCGAATTTCGTAATGACAAAATTGCCCTTCCACAATCGGTAGTAAATTATGTTACTTTAACCTCCGAATATACAAAATTTTCGAATTTTAGTACAACCGTAATCGGTAGTAAATTCAATTCCGAATGTATATTGGCTCCAAAATGAGATTTTGTCAAAATCTTAAAATTTTCGAGCTTTGGTACTACCATAATCGGTAGTAAAGTGTGTTACTTTAACCTCCGAATATACTCAATTTTCGAATTTTAGTACTACCATAATCGGTAGTAAATTTAACTTCCGAATGTATATTGGCCCCAAAATGAAATTTTTCCAAAATTCTAAAAAATTTGAACTTTGGTACTACCATAATCGGTAGTAAAGTGTGTTACTTTAACCTCCGAATATACTCAATTTTCGAATTTTAGCACTACCATAATCGGTACTAAATTAACTTTCGAATGTATATTGGCCCCAAAATGTAATTTTGCCAAAATCCTAAAATTTTCGAACTTTGGTACTACCATAATCGGTAGTAAAGTGTGTTACTTTAACCGCCGAATATACTCAATTTTCGAATTTTAGTACTACCATAATCGGTAGTAAATTTAACTTCCGAATGTACATTGGCCCTAAAATGTGATTTTGTCAAAATCCTTAATTTTTCGAACTTTGGTACTACCATAATCGGTAGTAAATTGTGTTAATAAGTGATGCTTATTATCTACCGATTGTGTTCATGCCCCAAATTCAAAATTTCAAAACTTCATAAAATTTCGAAATTTTCTACTTTCACAATCGGTAGTTTATGGTTTTCATTATCTACCGATTGTGCGTAATTTTTAGTACAGAAATATTAAATTTTTTGAATCAAGAATAATCGGTAGATAACGATCAATTTACCTACCGATTATGGTTGATGTTCTTAAGAAATGATGAACATCAACCATAATAGGTAGGTAAAGTATACTATTATCCACCGATTATGTTTCTGCTACTGTAAATTCAAGAACATCAACCATAATTGGTAGGTAAAATAGATTGTTATCTACCGATTATGTTTATATGTAAATCCAAGAAAATTTTCGGGTCAAATTTTTGATTTCAAGTAATCATTTCTAATTTTGAACTACAACTACTATCATCTATTTGTTTTATTTGTTTGACTCCTTTTTTAAATATTCTATGTTTCAACTTCAAAGTTAATGAATTTTGGGTTTTAATTTTAAACAATTAATCGTAACATTTGTTTGATCGACGATCTTTGTTTTCAATCAAAATTAAAATGATGGAAATTTTTTTTTTCAATGGGTAGAAAAGAGAAGAAGAAGAGGAATGATTATGATTATAAAAATAAAGGATATTGGTTTAGATTTAGTATGAAGGTGAAGGACAATATAGACACCCCTTAATCCCCTTCAATGGATGAGAATAAAAAGATGGCCCCTAATCTATGAAGCACGGATACTGATACGGGGATGCGGATACCGGGATATTGATACGGGGATTCGTCAAGTTTTGAAAAATGGGGATACGGGATACGTGTATTTATTAAATCTAATTTTATAATAATTCATTTTACTAAAAAATTATATTTAATGTGAATTACACAGAGCTCTTGGTTGGCAACCTAGCAACAAGCTGGGCCCCAACTCTTCTTTGAATTGTAACATCTAAACGATAAAAAATGAAACTACCAAAACCACTATTACGTCATTACTAACAGTTCCTTAAACGCTTAAAAAAAAATCACATAAAATAATAAATTTCTTCAATAGTTTGAGAATATTAAAATTAAACGAGATAAAAGTTGTCTAAGATCCGGCTCTTCCATCACTCATTAATATTATCTTCATCCAAAGAGCATAGCTTCTTGTTGTGGCTCGTCAAGTGAAAGATTTGCAACTTCAAGTTCTCTCACACCGTCTAGTATATCAAATTTATCTTCTCGATATCCCACATTCTACTTGCTACTTTCAGTATAATTTTCACTTTTTCATGAAAAGAGATGAATATTACTATAAACAAACAATAACTCATCAGCCCGTTGAGGTACAATCTTGTTTCTCTTGATTGAATGGATAAAATTATATAGCCTCAAATTTCTCTCCAACGATAAAAATTATATATGCTCCAATTATTTTATTGAAAGTATCCCCTCTTAAAGTATCGGAGAGGTATCCCAAAGTATCCCCTACCCTTTTCTTAATTAATAAAAAGGGATACTTTAAATAGAGTATCCGATACGTATCCCCAAGTGTCCCAAGTATCCGACACTGATACGGCGTCCGACACTGATACGTCATACGTCACCCATTTTGAAGTATCCGTGCTTCATAGCCCCTAATTCCTTTTGAGTGGCCCCTAAAAATGCTAGGCTTTTTATTCTTTATTTTTTTCCGCCGTTCAACTTGTTAGCAAGTCCCCTATGTTACCTCACATGGCCAGCACTCCTTCGTTAACAAGTCCTCACAATATATGAAATTCATATATAAGCATTCCAGCTCTATATGATCGAGATTGAATCTGAACGTGGTTTTCATTGCACATAATATAGAATTGACAACCAGGATAGGACCTACTTCCCCATTGAACCTCTCTATAAATTGCAATACTTTTCTCCGTACGTGACACATTTTTGTGAACTCTTGAAGGAAGAAAGAAAGTTCATTTACTTTTGGCTTCATATTGAATCATAGAGATGGTTAAATCCAGGTTCTTAGCTAATGCTATCCTTTTTCTTGCTATCATTATTTTTCTCGCGTTTGTGGTGGAAGCAGGAAAGCTGCTGGTAGAGTTATTCGTAGAAGTATTGGGGGTAATTACTGGTAGTACTCATCGTGTATTTGTTGGTAACTAAGGCGTGCTTGTAATCGTATTCTTTCACTAGCTGTGGTTACAAATTTTCTTTTTTGTCGATAGAATGTAGCGTAGACGAATTTCGATCCTACAAGTTTGTTGATAAAAGATTGTAAAAACAATGGCAATGTCATCTTTCTTTTTCATTTCTGCTATCATCCAACATTACAATGGCAAATTAAGCAAAGAGTAGGTCAACGAGGGATAACATAACAGCGCTCTTAAACATTTGGAGGAGACAAAATGGTGACTGGCTCCATGAATTCTTTATCATCCTCTATAGCTTTCATTATCTCCCGGGACAAACAAACTTCAAGGTCTATATGCTCCCTGCAACCAGTCCACGAGTCGGAATTACCCGACCATCATAGTGACTAGAACGCCCAGTACGCACGGCAACAGGCTTGCCCCAACCAAAATCATTGTCATACACATTGAACCTTGGAGATCCCCCTGACACCAAAATATTCTTTGGGGGTGGAGAATTACCAGTGAACATGAAACTGGGTTTCACCACCCATGATTTCCAAATACTTACAACTTTTTCATTATCGTAAGATGCGATCACTTGGTTCAATAACAAAGCTGCCCATCCAAGTCCTTTCTCGAGCAATTCACCTGCTTTAGCAGTTGCTACACCATGCTGCATCGAGTTTCCCAAGTATGCTTCAGGCAAAGGTGGATTCATCCTTGACCTGTTACCTATCGATAACCAAAGACTCGTCTCTTCATTTGGATCTAATTTCCTTGCACGAGTTGTGGCTAACCAGATATGAGCAAACAAAGCTTGTAAAGACGAGACAGTAGTAGTAGTAGTACTGATCCCTAAATTAGCCTTTGCTTTCAATGTTGCGATACTTTCTTGCTCAAAATGAAAGATCCTCTCTTCAAGTGGACTAGTCATTCTAGGAAATCTCTGCCGTAGAAGTTGGAAAGTGGAGATTGGGATTCGAATTGGGGAATCAGTGTCGAAAAAACATCGTTCAAGAACTGGACGATCTACATTAGTAGCACCTCTAGAAATTTCTGCCCATGAAGCAATGAAATGCCAAAAAGATGTTCCATCACAGACAGTATGGTTCATGCTGCATCCTAGGAATATGCCATTAATCAATTTAGTTACCTGCACCGAAAGCAATGGAAGAGACTGACCTTCATGGTTTAACGCACCGTTAAGTGGAAAGAAATATTCGTGAACTACACAGGATCTGCATAGGATGAGTCAAGTACATCAGATATTGTTATGTCTGCAATAGCATTAATGAATTCTGCACCTGTAGAGTTCTTGCAATCTATGAAGATAGAGATACTGGTTTCTTCTTCATCATCATCTTCATTTTTTCTAATTGCAAGCCGACCGGCAAGAGGATAAAAATTTTCGAGTGTCTTTGTGAAAGAAATTTTCAGGTGATTCATGACATCTACTGGGTTTTCTCGTTGGTGCTGGATATCATCACTATACAGAAATCCCCTTTGCATATAAGGAAATGGAAGCATTTTAAGATCCCATGGATTTAAGTCAATAATGTCTACTCTAGTTGTTGCTGCTGCCTGACTACATGGTTGAATTGAACTGGTTGAGACATACCTGACTGTTTCGGGATTGAACATAATCGGATCTCTCTAATCCGATCAAAACATAATCTGCCTCTGCAGTTCAGAGAAATGCTGAGTTTTTAGCTGAGAAATGAAGACAAGAGTTGAAATTTGATTATTGAATAATGTATTTTCCCGATAATTCAGGCCACGTGTTTGGTTGGTGAAAATTTTGTTTTTTGAAAAGATAAATAAACTCTTACTAGATACTAACCTGTGCTTCGCACTGGGAGTATATATATATATATATATATGCAGAGTGTTATTGGGGCAAGCAAACAAAGGGATTTGCACTTGTAATGCATTGCATGTAACGTTGACAACTTGACATCCCAATTTTTTTATTAGATAGATATTTTTTTCAATTTCTTTGAGTACAGTATTTATCAATGATGCTACCTTGACAACCAAATATGCCGCAGGAAAAAGCGTAGGGAGATCTAACGGCAGAGAGGGAGTCCTGGGGAGATTTACAGGGGGTGGGGTTAATGGTGGGACCCACCATCTCTTTTATCTCTCGCATGGTTTTTCGCGGTATTCTTCGTGGTCAACCTAGCATTGTTGAGTATTTATACATTAGGTAGATTTCCAAACTTAACATATAAGTATATCTGCCAATACAACAGTTAAGCAATTAAATAGTTGTGTGAATAAGAGCATCTCAACAAATGGGGTCTTTAAAAATCCTCGTGGAGTTTTTATTTAGATCCTTATTTATGGGGGTTTTATATATGTGGGAAAAATAACAATGTTTTGCTCACGTACCATCTCCAATGGTGCATGGTCTTATCCCTTTAAGATTAGTTTCTTGGATAAAGAATAAAAGTGATTTCTTTTTTTCCTATTGGTTTAGAAAATTTATTTGGAAATAATAATTAAAAAGTTGTTAAATTGATGACATGGAGGTCATTTTCGAGGACTAAATAAGACTTTTTATAAAACCTTCTTATTTATTTTCACACCCTCCTTTTCGTAGGACCTACTCTGGAGATGAATTTATGGAAAATGGTGGTGTAAAATCTTATGTGTCATGAAAAATAAATAAAATCACCCTCTATTGGAGATGCTCTAATAGTTTTAAAGTTCTTGTCGGAACAACCATGTAAATAATGCATTAAGTAGACCACCGAATTATTTACTATCTCTACAAAGAATCATAGCTTGGGATGCGATCTATTGGCTCCTATCTACTACCTGTTCAATGATTTATAGCTTGAAGTGCGACTGCTATCCATTACTCTTAGGGAGGAAAATAGACCCAACTTCTGGTGAAGTCTAACCACTTACATAATTTTTCACCCCTCGCTCATTCAAAGTGTCAGAAAAACAATTCCAACATCCAAATCGGATATAGTGTCCATTGAAGTCGTAGCACTTATGGCCGTGGAGAGGTATAACAGGCTAACCATCCACCGTTTTTTTTTTATTTCTTAGAATGGTTAATGGCTAGCCGCTCCTTAACCTTTTTATGTTTACACTCATTTTAGATTTCGTTTTCTTTACGATTAATGGTTTCACTCTATTTATTTTGAGATTTGTTGGAGTAATATTTATTTTCAGCTGTGTGGGATGTACATGTGTAAAGGTGGATTTACACATATTCGGACGTACCGTTAGCCTTAGATTGTTATCATCATCAAGGCACTGTTAGCCTCAGATTTTTATCATCATCAACGCACTGTTAGCATCGGATTCTTATCGCTAATTGATATCTCATTCAGATGGATATGACTTTATGTTTATCAACAACGGGGATTTCTCTTATAAATCCCAAACAAAACTTTTACAAACACAATTCATTGACCATTCAAAGAAACACCTACCTTGAAGCATAATACAATTTTTTGAAATATACCGAGTCACAAATGAATTCTAGCGAGAAAGGAAAAAAGAGATAGTACATGTCGAGGTAAACCAAATTTATCCACTCTATTTTCTTGATGACCATTCCGCAAAGCCTAACTCATCATCACAGACCATCGAGATGATGCATCAAGCATTTAAACGGTCGGTGTCCTTTGAGGATTGAGTGGTTAAAACGCCTTCAAATCAATTCCAACTTCAATTCACCCTTTGTTCCACAAACCCAAACAAAAAAATGGAAGAAAATGATGTTTTGATTTTTAACGAAGGGAAGAAGATGAACTGCGTGTGTATGGAAAAAAAAAACAAGAAAAATCAAAGTTCTCTGTCGAGTTCTTCTCGGATGTTTTGGGTAAATAGTGAAGCGACTAATGGTTAGCCAGTTCGTCGATTTTGGTAGTCAAGATAAGGAGAACGGTTAACCATTAATTGTTTCCTTTAAAACGATCGATTAGTGACCGTTATATGAAGAACAGCTGATCAATGCCCGTTTTTTTGGTTTAGAACGACTCACGGTTAACCGTCCCATGAAGTCTATGGGAAAAACCGTAAGACCCAGTCTCTTTCCAGGCTGATGTGTAAAGGTGTTTGGGAAGTGGCTGGGAAGCACCACTAGACCCAGTCTAATCATAGCTTCTAACGGGGACACCAATTTAGTAGGGGATTATACTAAAATAAATATAAAATCCGACGGCAAATCATCCCAACCACTGGATTGGTATACCCTCAACAAATTTGGTACCCATATAGAGCATTAAGGAGGAAGTCGGAGGTGGGTCAAGGGCATAGCCTGGGCAGTATCACATCAACTCCAGTAAGGAGAAATTTAAGGGTTCAATCCCCAGCATAGAGGTTTGTATTTAAATTAGTTGTATAGAGGGGTTTGGCGGGGTTGGTTTAGCAGTGGGGCTAGTCCAAGGATTTTGGTAGGGCCTGGGTCTTGCTTTAACCTAAAAAAAAGTTAAATTAAATTAATGCCACGATTCAGTAATGCCCGACTTTTACTGATGATGATTTTCTAGCGAGGGGCAAAAGAGTCATTTTTCTCTATAATTCCGACTAGAGTCTAATTTACTTTCTCACGGGGTCTATGACCAGAGGTGTAAAACATGTCGGCACATCCCATCACTTACAGCCAGGTCAGCGTGGAGGTGAAAGCATCACTTCTAGCTTTGTTGGTCCGGGCCATTTTCTCTTGGGAGAGCACGTCAACTAATTTCATTAACACAGTATCTTAAGAGTTTGCTTCTTTTACATTTATTTTATATGGACTGCATCTCTTTGTTTGTGTTTACTTCTTTCATATTACTCTCTTGGTATTCTGTATTTTCTTTTTTCTGTCTTATAATTTGTAATTCATTCTCCACTTGTCATATAAATTTCCCCTCGCTCAATCAAAAAGAAGGGGTGAAACGAAAGAGTGAAATAAGAAACAATAAAGCAAGTGACAGATTCCATTTAGATATATGGACCAATATAAGAACAATACAATACACAGAGCTAAAGCAAGCAACAAGACAACAAAAACTAAAATGCAATAATCTTGCATTCCTTATTGAAAGTAAAACCATGATAAGCAAATTTAACCAATACTACATTGCAAATAGTAGTGACCTAGTAGTATTCGTTGGTGTTGGTAGCGATCGATGGAGATAGTGTATACTTGCAAGGTGCTTGATCCGGTGATACTTGAATTTTCATCTCTGCTGGACAACAAAAGGGTGGAGGAGGTGGTGGTGATGGTGGTGGAGGTGGTGGGGATGGAGGTGGTGGCAATGGAGGTGGTGGGGATGGGGAAGGAGGAGACATGTTTTTGCAGCAACACTCACATGTTAGGGTAGGAGAACCTTGAGGGTTTGTAAATGGTGTGCACTTTTGATTCATCACTGAACTGCCCATTTCACGGCATTTATTATTACACCAATTTGTACAGCATCCGCAGTTTATGTGTCGGACCACATAAAACGACGTTGTATATGTCACCGGATTTACATATTTCTGCTCCGGTTATTCCACTCAGTGACAAGATCTCGGTTATATCCCATTTCGCAAATGCCATCTCTGCTATGTTGCCAAAAAAACTATTATTAGCGTTACTATGAGACGATATATATAATTAATCTAGATTTCGTCGTTAAGCGGCTAATAAACCAGAAAAGTGAAGAAAACAAAAAGAACACCAACTAGTAGCTAGTTGGTAGAAACTTACCTGACATGTTAACAATTGCTAAGAGGAAAAGAACAGTGAAGAAACCATGAGAAACGTTGGTTGCTGCCATGTTTCAGCTGACTTCAGTTGCAACAATGAAATTTCTATTGGTTTTTGGTGATGAAATATGAGCTGAGTTGAGCTCAATTTATAGCAACAATAGAAGATGCTGTGGGCAGCTTCTTACCATATCAAATAATAATGGAAATCACATGTGTATCATTCTAGGTATACAGTACAAGGAAATTATGATATACTAATGCTACCTCCTTGGGACTGTCATAAGTAACCGTACCATAAGATCTAGCAAAAAAAGTTAAAAAAAAAAATACATTCTCTTCGTTACATTTTACTTGATGTTTTAGGGTTTATTTTCTGTTCCAAGATAGACGAGAGTTTTAGTATTTTTCCTAAATTCTCTATGATGTACCCTTGCTTTGGAATCACACGAAAGCATAAATTCTGATCGTTATCAACACAAAAACAATTACTCCAATTTTTAGATATTTTTCATGGAGGATATTTACTCTAATCTTTAAAATTTTGGTACATCCTAAGTAAATTACAATGGGATTGGTAACTTTCATATAATCTAGAAACTAAAAACTAGGTCATTTAATTTTTTACAAAGGTATTACTCCCTCCGTACCATGTATATAGGCGGATGGACCAATTCTCTTATATTAAGAAAATTACCTTGAATTCATCATTTTTCGTGCTTTTTCTTGTTTTACCCTTTGTCTTATTACTAACACATTCATGCTTTTTCTTGTTTTACCCTTTGTCTTATTACTAACACAATTTTCTATGTATAATAAATAAGGGTATTTGTGAAAAAATTCATTTTGAAAATAGGATTCCGCCTATCTATTGGTACAAAGAAAATTCAAAATTCCGCCTATATAATAGGTACAGAGGGAGTAATATGGGTAGAATTGAAAAAATTTAAGTCTCTGATGTTCCTTAATCTGCGTAAAAATCTCTACAACATCAGGTAAAATGGAACGGAGGGGAGTAAGCAAATTGTTTAGTTAAGTCTGTTATAATAAAACAAACAAAATTTGCATAAACATACATGTCAATGTTCGAGCCTATGAGGTATGTAATCCATTGAATCCTCTTTTTCTACATTCATCTTGGAGAAACTCTAAAATTTCTTCTCATGAGATTTTTTTCCGACGATATTTTAAATTAATTCTGACAACCACATTTTGGTCCAAGCCGGCTTCCATGCTAATGGCGGATGTAACAAAAAAAAAAAAAAAAAACAAATCTGATGGTATTCTTCTTTCTGCAGGGTAAGCAAAGATCCTTTAAATAAATACTTCCTCCGTTCCTAATATATAGGCGGAGAAGATAAGAAAATGCATGGTTTTTATAAATTTTCATGTTTTTTCTTGTCTATATTCTTTGTCTTATTCTCAATACAAATTCTCATACAACATAAATAAGAGTATATATATATGCCAAAAAGCACCTTGGAATTAGAACTCCGCCTATCTAATGGGACTAAGAAAATCCAATATTCCGCCTATATAATATGGACGGAGGGAGTAAGATTTGGTTTAGAAATTAGAGCGCTCATCGGTCATCCAATCGAACCGACTTTTTTTTAAAAAACAATATTGCTTGCAACTTCCTAGAAATTTTAAAAGATTATTTGCTTCCAATTCATCTAATGTTTGTATTAAATTTGATTTGTTATTTATTTTTCAAAATTTTCAGCATTCAATGCACGTGATAATGCTAGCAGCTAGCCTTCTTCTTGCTATTATTTTTCTCGTTTTGTGGTTGAAAGCCCGATGATTATTGAAAGAAGGATATTTGGAGCAAGTCGTTGGTGGAAGCAAGTAGAGGTGTAAATTGGGCTGTGCCAGCACGAGCACAGCCCAGCACAACACGCTAAAATTTGAGCACAATTGAAAAAGACGTGACTTAGCCTAAAGACGACACAGACGTTAGTTAAATGGGACGTGTTGGGTTTGACTAATTGGCGATAAAGAAGACAACAAAGACGCCGGCGGAGGATAATCACGTGGTGACCCAGAAAGACACGTTAAGAGAGCACGTCATAACATGTACAAATACACCATATAACAATGCATAATATATCACATTTTTTGTATATTTCACAAAAGAGTCACTATTCTAGCTAGTTTTTAACATTTTATGTTGGTTTATTTATAACAACACATATAATACCTTAATATTTGGAAAATATATTTCAATATCTTTGTTATAATGACGTCACCTATATTTAACTAGAACATTAATTTACATGACAATAATCGTATTTCATATTTGATGGGCTATTTCTTTTTATTGAATAAACTTGTTAATTTTACTTTAAATAATTTCAAATAATATGTTGTCTAATTAAATTCTTGTGATAATGTCGGACTTAATGTATACATTAAGTGATTTCAAATTGTTTATAGCACGTGTGCAAGACCAAGACAAAGACGACACGTTTATTACGTGTCTTTGTCGCCGTGGGTATTTGTGCCTAGCTTTTGACTAGTAAAGCACAACACGTTTAAATCGTTATATGAAAGCCTGACGCAGACATGGCACGTGAAGGACGCGACCGTGTCTCGAAGGACGACGTTTACACCTCTAGAAGAAAGGGAGATTTTGGCGTCATGTATTTGTTGGAAACTAAGACGTGTTTGGGTTGTATTCAATCTCTAGTTGTGGCTACACTCTCCATTTTTATTTACAAGCGAACAACTTTGATCAAAGTTTATACTCCCTCCGTTACTTTTTAATAGGTTGGTTTGGTTTTTTTGAGAAAATTAAGGAAATTTAGAAAACTAATCATTGAAAGTGGTCCTCATGACACTTGTCAATAAATGAAGTGAATTGAAATGGTCCCATGACACTTGTCAACAAAGAAGTAAGTAGAGTAGCGTGACCCCCATGACACTTGTCAAAGAAGTTAAGAGAAAAGTGGTCCCTAAAAACTAAAGTAATATTTGACTTTCCCAATTAGGAAACTAGCCTATTTTTTTGTAACATTTATTTATAGAAACCAGCCTATTAAAAAGTAACGGAGGGAGTAAAATGATTCAATTCCCATGTTTTCATTAACTTGTGTTTAGATCTTGAAATAACAATTAATGGAAAAATCTGCAACGGGGAGGTTGATGCATTGATGGATAAGCTTAAACACTTGTAGTTGATAAAATGGTGACAAGATCCATGAATTCTTTATCTTCCTCTAAAGCTTTCATAATCTCAATGAGACAAAACAAACTTCAAAGTCGATACTCCCTTCCACCCAACCACGAACCGGAAGAACCTTACCATCGTAGTGGCTAGAGTGCCCAGTCCGCACTGCAACAGGCTTGCCCCAACCGAAATCATTGCCATACACATTGAACCTTGGAGATCCCCCTGACACCAAAATGTTCTTTGGGGGTGGAGAATTACTGCTTAGAATTAGCAGTAATGTTTTCTTTCTCAAAATTACTGCTTAAAATCATTGCCATACACATTGAACCTTGGAGATCCCCCTTACCATAGTAGTACTCTCACTAAGACTGATCTCAGAATTAGCCATTGTTTTCAGTCTTGCAATGTTTTCTTTCTCAAAATGGAAGATCCTCTCTTCAAGTGGACTAGTACTATGAGGATATCTGTGTGGCAGAAGTTTGAAAGTGGAGATAGGGATGCGAATTGGGGGTTCAGTGTCGAAAAAACAGCGTTCATGAATAGGGCGATTGAAAGTACTACCACCTCTAGAAATTTCTGCCCATGAAGCTATGAAATGCCAAAAAGATGTTCCATCACAGACAGTGTGGTTCATGCTGCATCCTATAAATATGCCGTCGATCAATTTAGTTACCTGAACCGAAAGCAATGGAAGAGATTGACCGTCATGGCCTAACGCACCGTTAAGTGGAAAGAAGCATTCGTGAATTATACAAGGATCTGCATAAGATGAGTCGAGGAAGTCGGATATGGTTATGTCTGCAATCGAAGCTACAAATTCTGCACCTGTAGAGCTTTTGCAGTCTATGTACACGGATACAGTTTCCTCATCATCATCTTCATGTTTTCTGATTGCAAGGCGACCTGCAAGAGGATAGAAGTATGCCAGTGTCTGCGATAATGATTTTCTTAGGTGATTGAACACATCTACTGGTTTTTCTGGTTGGTGCTGCTTATCTTCAGTAAACAGAAATCCCCTTTGCATATAAGGAAATGGAAGATTTTCCAGGTCCCATGGATTTAAGTCAATTATGTCGACTCTAGTTGGTTCTGCCTGATTACATGGTAGAATTGCAGTGGTTGAGACATGGCGAACTTTTTCGTAACTGAACATGATATCTTTCTGATCCGATCAAAACATGATACCATAATCTGTTTATAGAGTTGAAATTTGCTAGCTAATTGTGTTTGACTGGTTGGTGATCATTTTCTTTGTGTTTTTATTTCATTGCTTTAATTGACAAAGCATTTCCACTAATGTGATATCATAATTTGCAAATCTAGATCTTTGTAAAGTTGCGATATCACATTAGTGGTCATGCTTTTTAGTTAAAGATCATTAAAGTAATTAATTTAGATTTCCGATTGGTGATGGAGGTGGTGGTGGTGGTGGTGATGGAGGTGGAAGGGACGCCATATTTTTACAGCAACTGTCACATGTTGTAGTCGGATAACCTTCCGAGTTTATAAACTCAAAAGACTTGGGCCACAGAAAAATAAAGGTGTACCAAAATTTAACTGTGTGGATCATATTTACTGCGCCCAGGCATTTTATACCTCTGTTTAATCAGTGCAAAAGGTAAAAATTGAAAAAGAAACGACAAAGCAAGGACGATACGACAGATTCCATTCAGGCATAAGAACAATACAATACGGCTAAAACAAACATCAAGATACAGAAACGAAAACGTACGAAATGAGCTGCAATATTCTTGCATCCATTGAAAGCAAACTGATATGAAAGTGAAACAATACTACATTATTGGAAACAGTAGTGAACTAGTAGTATTTGTGGATGTTGGTAGTGATCGAGTGTTACTTGCACGGTACCTCATCCGGTGAAACTTGAACTTCCATCTCCACTGGACCTGGACAACGAAGGGTGGAGGTGGTGGCGGTGTAACCTTTGCAGCAGCAGTCGCATGTTGTAGTAGGATAACCTTCCGAGTTTATAAACTTTGTGCACTTCTGAGAATCCACTGAACTACCCATTCATGGCATTTATCTTGGCGTGGGGCGTATGATTTGGATCAAAGATCCGATAAAAGATAGAAACTAGTGTGAGATGGCCAGATTCACAAAAGTGATGATAAAATAAAGATAATAAAAATAAAAGATAAGTTTGATATTAATCAAATAATAATATTGGTTGTAGAATTGTATATCTCTCTATGCCTATGCCTTCTTATATAGGCTTCAAGGATTCTAAATATAATTAGGACTAGAAAAGGAAATCAAACCAAACAAAGAAACAAACTAGAATTAGGAAAGGAAATCCCTAAATAAAGAAATATGATAGGAAGTTCTAAGAAGAACTATAATAGGAAATATAGTAGGATGTCTCATCAAAGCCCCCCCTTCTTCAAAGAACTCGGCCTCGGAGTTCAGGAGAGAAAGATAAACGCTCTTGCCAGTGGTCGTAGGGTCGGAAACGACGCCAAAGATCATCATCAATCGGACAGCTTTCGAGTTCGGTAGCAAAGACAAACATCTCGCGTCCGGATCATAGGGTCGAAACGGTGACGAAGATCATCAACTATTATATACTTCGCACCACCCGCTTCTATAAACTTCGAAGTTGCAAAGGAATATCGGGCTGGAATGTCCAGTTAACTTAGACTCATTGGTTGCAAATATATTCTAAAGCATAGGGGTAGTCTTAGGATATCTACCGGTATTCTTGCTTATAACCTTTGCTTTATCTTTCATATGAAAAAGACCCTCAAATGCCATTTCCCATATATCTTGATGCATCATTTGTTGTGCCATAGATAAAATGCATTATTATCCCTTTAACTTCGAGATCACTTCTAGAAATAAGACCTCATTTGTGTTGGAAATTTCCACATCACTTTGTATACACACGTTCATGTATATCTTTGCCGTAGGCCTAGCACCATCAATAATATGTTCACTTCTTACTTGGTCGACATATCATTCATTATTTCATTCAAAATATCCCAGTGCCCTACCTACTTGTTGCAGAACTTGTCCAGAGGCATAGCTGGTATACCAAGGCTGACATCTTCCATTATAATACTTATCCATACCTTCCTTGTAAACCAATTTATGCAACCATTGTAGTGGAATATCAATATCAATGATGTTAGATAAGGATATTTTGCTCACGTCATCTGCTATAATAGACAAAACAGTAAGCCTTAAAACACTCCTAAGATTTTTATTAGAAAGCCAACATGAATAAACCAAAGGAGGTTTACGTGAATCTCATAATCTTGGTTAGAACACCATGACGAATTTCTTTCCCCTCCAAGAAATCACAAAAATACTTCAACCAATTCAATATAATGATCATTGGATTACTTGGATTGTATACCTTTAATACAGTTGTAAATCGCCGATGAACAGTGAGTAAAGGTATGGTTTCAGGAATGCTTTGAAAACGGTAAGTATTGAAAACAACGGATTTAGTTCATCTATCATATGGCTCTTAGAAGCGGTTTATCTTGATTGGTTGGCAGTCAATCTTTTCCTCGGTAACATGCGGCTCGGGCATCTGATCGGTGAACGTTTCACAGGCGTGTCTTCCTCGCTCTTAGATGACCACTAATATAGGAAGCAAATCTCATTCAAAGGTCCGGCCCATATGGACTACCGACTAAACAATAGCATCATGTGGGTGCTCTATGAAACAATAACTTCATTTGTCATTGTAAACTTCTCCGGTGTTTTTCCATGGTTTATAAAATACATACCATCACTTCCTCCTTTGAATCTCTCCATCGGGAAATAAACATTTCCGATGTGTGCACTTAGATTAACAGCTTGCTTGTATCTTGTTCCTTTTGAGAAAAGACTTCTGCCGTAATTGTTGTGTCCGGGCAAGAAGTAGAGTGAGCAGTAGTATCTCCTTTTAGTTTTCTTCTCCTTAGGGATCCACACAGCAAAAGTATAGCCACGAACCAAGGGGGTTTTCGTGGAATTTCATACTCTTGGCTGGGAACACAATGCGATCTTAGGAAATCTTTGTCATGTACATTATGAATTACACACACCTTGGATGAAACGTGATAGTTATCAATCCAGTTTGAAGAGTTCAAACACGAACCTGAACTTGAACCAGTAATCGAGTGCAAGTATCCAGCTGAGAGGGGTTTAACTTGTATAATCTTGTTAATAGAACCCTCAAATATTGAATCCTTACTCAGGCAGACAGTTAAAGCATCCGAGAAGCATGAATAATAATAAATATACTTCTCCAGATCACCAAAATCCCTTGTTGGAGGAGCACGATTAGTGAAGTTGTTATCATCTGCAGTTTGAAACCCTTTCTTAGCTTTTTGTCTCCTAATCAAGTTATTCTCTGGATCTTTTCTTATAATTATTTTTCTTTTCGTATTGTCGATGCCTAGACATTCAACATCGTCACATGGATCCTTCGGCAGTGAATTGGAGATCTCATGTACCCTTGCCGAAATATCATGGATGACCGAGGGAGAACCATGATTACCAGATTGCCTTAAGAAATATTTAAGCACCCCTTTACTGATAGTAAAATTCCTTTGTGTCAGATCATTAATCTTTACTTCCGAACTATCAGTAACCTTCAACTTGGTGATAAGATTTCGGCTTGGAATCTGCTTAAGTGCTTTATAATGAGCACCTTTACGCCATCCTTCAAAGACATTTTCCGAACCTAGTAATTATGTGCGAGCGCCCATCCCGAACAATGTACTTCGATTGCTCTTCTAACTTCAATTGTTTATGCCATACAATAGGAAGATTCAAAGGCTTATGACAATTGATGTTATGGAAGCTTTGACTTTGGCATAACAAAATCGATGGGAGTACGAGAAACATCAACAATCCGAAACACTGAGGTGGATTCTTGACGGTGACTATTTCATGAGTATGCACATCCTTAGGAACAGAAGTAGCTATGTCGGAAACAGGCGAAAAAGTGGATTGTGGATGATTAATCTCAGCAACATTAGAACTCTCTTCATCACCCTTATTTTCTTCTTCTTCTAAGGTAGGTACTTGTGAAGTTAATGTTATGTTGTAAATCTTCCAAAAACTTCTCTTTACAACCAGCAATCATCTCATTGAATTTTTCCAAATTGCTCAATCCTATGTTGTAATGGTGTTTGCTTACGTAATCCCATTAAGCGATGCTAAAAGTATTACCTTGGCGAAAATCAAAACTATGCATGCTTTCATTATCAAGACCTAAACTCGAAAGCCAAGGCTCGCCTAATATCACATGAAAATCGTTCCTAAAGATAATTCACAACAAGCAAAACTATTGTACTTACCTTCGTTGAAGCTAAATTCAATAAAACCGCCGAATAAAATCCCATTCACAATAATTCCTTTCCTTGAAATAATTTTTTGCTCCAATAGATATATAGTTTTCGGACTTGATGGATCAAGAATAAAGTCGAGTGATCATTCCGTCTACTATGAATATAGTCCAAATTCCTTTTCCATAACTAAGAACTTGAAAATTAAGGCACTCCAGAGGCTCTTAACCGTGGATAGAAACAAAGCCAAGAAACTCAAAAATAGAGAATCTCAACCGTACTCGTGCCACTTGGACGTAGCGGAAGTGTATGATTTGGATCAAAGATCCGATAAAGATAGAAACTAGTGTGAGATCAATAGATTCACAAAGTGATGATAAAATAAAGATAATAAAAAAAAAAGATAAGTTTGATATTAATCAAATAATAATATTGGTTGTAGAATTGTATATCTCTACTATGCCTATGCCTTCTTATATAGGCTTCAAGGATTCTAAATATAATTAGGACTAGAAAAGGAAATCAAACTAAACAAAGAAACAAACTAGAATTAGGAAAGGAAATCCTAAATAAAGAAATATGATAGGAAGTTCTAAGAAGAACTATAATAGGAAATATAGTAGGATGTCCTACATCA
>JAJJWW010017251.1:0-117438 GCA_023531295.1 Papaver armeniacum
GAGTCGGGTTTCGCTTCCACACGATCACAAACACCCATGGTGCTTGAATACGCACCATGGTATGAGAATATGGAATGTGCTATTAGGTAGATGATAATTCATAGATTCCAACCCTCTCTAGTTTGTCATGATCTCTAATATATTCTCGGGATTCCAGAGATCTGAATGTATTACTAATATATAAATGGAAAACTATTTGCAAGGTGGCAAAAGAGACAAATCACGTATTTGGTTCAGCACTAAGGCCTACGCCTCCATTGGTCCGAGGAGATTCACTATAAAATAAAGGCAGTGTAGATGGAATACAAGATCTTGTGATCATCGGGCCATATGAGCTAAAACTACTTATTTCTCTATTGCCTCTCTTTCCTTCCTTTTTTCATCCTCTCACTTAGAGGGGTATATATGATATTTATAGTTAGGAGTGGGGTGGGTCCACCACAAACAGCTGCCAGATCTTATCTTCAAGACTGCGGTGTATGGTCCATGATTTATATTATCCCACATGAATGTATCCGCGCTCTAACGGGTCCGCTGACTTATGCTCAACCCTCGCTTTTCTCATAGTTTCACACGGGAATGAGCCGATTAAATGTGCGTGTGGCTGTGGGCGGCCCTAGCCTCCGCACTGGAGGGCCTACTCCTCTCACACGCCTGCCGGCTAGACTACCCTCTCGACCGCTGGGATCATACCTCTGGCCTCGTGATGGGTTAAAGCCATCCCTCGGTGCTACGTCGGACTACCGACCCCAGCGCTCCTTTTCGCCTCGGGACCGCATGAGCTCCTCGATGCGATGGCAACGTAGTCCGGGAGTGCCACCGATGCCCCTATGTGCCATCCTCGGGTGAGGATGTCATCCACGTGGACCTCGCTATGAGCACGGCAAAAGGAGAGATAAATTAGTGTACTTACAATTTGCCCTCTTCGCGATCATCGTTTGGCGTCAGTTGTTGGCAGAAGAACCGTGTGGTACGTTTGCTTATCTCCCCCATAACTTCTCCTGTATAGGCGCCACTGATCATTGTACTGCTGCACGCTCACGTCCGGCCCACCGTCTCTCGGGTGTAGGGAAGTTTGCCTTCCCTTTCCGGGGTTCTATATAAGAGGAGATGAGAGAAAGGATCTGATCACACTCTCTCGTTTTTTATTCTTTGTCTTTGTCTTCATCTTCTTAACTTCTTCTCCTCGACGCGCATCGCTTCTTCTACCGTCGTTTCGTTGCCGCCGTCGCCGGCCGTGGTACCGTCAGTGCCAATGGCTGCTGCTGGCCGTGATTTCAGCCGGCTGGCCTGGTTAAGCTTACCGCTGTCGATTCTTCGTGATCTCGTGTATGACCTTCTATTCCGCCAGAATCTCCTCGCTTGCTTGTCGAAGTTTCCCCTCGATCTTCTCGTAGCTTGAATGTTGATGACGAAGCCTGAATTTAATGTATCCTCGGGTATTGAGCCCAATACTACCGGTGCTGGAGCGCCCTTACGTCATGTCTTGATTTTATTTCTTCCTTTGAGTTTTAATAATGATCCAGAGTTTAGGTAACGTTCAGATGAATCGTTAGATGCAATTTAGGGTTTTCTTCTTTCTAATTGCTCTTGAGATTTTTCACTTCGATCTTCGCTTCTCCGATTTGAGTTCCCGTCAGAGCCAGGTTGCATACGTCCGACCATCCGCGGATCCTTCTCACTTCCCTCCGCAAGTCCCTCATCGATCTCCCCGGGATGATCCCACAGAGGTGGAGCTTCGCCTCCCGCCACTGGTGGTAACCTCTGGACGGGACGAACCCCTCATCCTCCTGGCCAGAGATCTACTTAAGGGGTGATCCTTCCACAGGATTCCAGACATGCCGCGACTCCGTTTCTAGAGGTGGGTCTCCTAAGAAACACACCCGAATCCTCGCAATGAACCTTTTTTGACGTAGCCCCTCCGCACCACCTCCAACGATCAACCCATCCGTAGCTCGGTCCAAGCAAGTCGCACTCAAACCTTATCGTAGAGAAAAGCTGCTACATGAGATCGAGTCTCCTGGGAGACTTAGTTCCTCTGGGAGGAAGGCTGCGTGGTTCCGCTGAGTGATGTCGCAGCATGGCTTCAGGACGACTCCCGCCACATTTCGTGCCTGATCATCTCGGTGTCAAGAAGTCCACTTTTCACTGCCACATTGATCCCGAGGCCTTCATAAGGAAGCATGGTCTTCAAAGCATTTCTCGTAGGTTCGCTTCTATGCCGCTTGATAAAGACAGAACTTATGAGATGGTTACCAATTATAAGTACGATGCCTTTCAGGTTTGGCCGACAATCTGGGCAGCTTTCTGAATGGGCTCTGATGTTACCCCTACGGGTTGTATGTCGCGTGAGGATTTCGCCATCGGGCGCCCGTGTCCAGCCGACTGCCACAGAGAGTCATAATCGCGCGGGTAACAGCGTCTTGACAGAAACTATCTTCGCCATCTTCGTGAATGCTACCTTCAGCCGCAGGGGAAAACGATGATGACACGCATATGCCCCTAGATTAGCAGTGCTGAGAGGCGCTGTGAGACTCTCGAGAACTTCAATGGGGCAGATCCTTTGAGATTATGTTAACAGAATACCGCGTGTCGTGGTCCTGGTAAGAGTCTCCTTAACATTACTTCGTGAGGTGGGTCGCCTTTTATAGGGGCAGGTGATTCCAAGATGGCGAGGGATTCCTCGGTAAGCCGAAGGTCTTCTGGCTCCACTGTACGGGAGAATCCAAGCGTGATCAAGGACTGCGGAGCAGGTCTCGCCACCTAGCTCTGAAGTTGCTGGGCCCGTGGGCCCATGGTGGAGTTGATCCCTGGCCCTCGTGGTCAGGCAGCCCAACCGGTTGGACAGCTTCCTCGCGGCTTCTCCCCGGCACATGCGTATGGATGCACTGCTTCTAAGATGAGAGTTTTTGCCGGTATGGATTTTGAGTTGATAGCCGTGATGTTGATTGATGTGGGTTACTGAAGATGTTCTCGATAAGCTACTATTCCTCCGGCGAATATGCAGCAGGAATGTCGTTATGTGCCATTGCTTGTTTTCTGCATGCTTCCACGCTTTTCTTAAAGAATGGCAATGGTGCCGCTGAAAGGGGTGACGCCAATCTGTGGCTTTTACCATTACGTGGTCGAGGGTGCAGGTAAGAATATTATCAATCCAAGCAATCATCGACCTCCTACACCGAGGGCTCCTTCTACATTTCGAGGATGCAAGTAGTCCGTGGGGTGGCGGACGAGGACTCTTCCGACAGGAAGAGCTTGAATCGAGACTTCTCCGGCCTCGGCTCAAGAAGCATGACTTGGACGGGGCAATGGACTTTGGAGGTGATGATCCGCCGCCTGGGTGGTGGCTCGCGGTGATCCGGCCTCATCGGGTGACGGTCAAGGTGACCCGACCTTCATCAGCAGACATATGGATTTTGCCACGGCTGGGTGGTTTGGCAAGGTGACTCGACCTACTGGGGTGGTCGAGGTGATTCTGGCCCATCGCGCGGTGGTCAAGGAAGCACTCCGACCCATCGAGGGTGGTCATGGTGATTCGCACACCGTAGTGGCCGAGGTGGACCGCTACTACCACACTGGGTTAGAGGTGATTCCTGGATGTTGGTGGTATCGGTGGTGGTAACTTGTTCCATTGGTGGTGGTGAATTCAGCGATGTAACGTGGGCCACAATTAGTGGAATACAGGTAGGTGGTGTGACTCTGTTCTGTAGCAGTACATATGACGGGGGTGCTGGCATGTAGTTCTCGTTGTAAGGTTGCTTGTCCTGGGAACTGGCCATTTGACATGTCCACGGTACATATGGGGCTTGCTGTTGACTTCACCTCACTGCGCCGGCGTACGATTGGAGTGTTCTCGAGGATAGTCGCATGTAGGTGACCCATCTCCGCAGGTCCGAGGCCAGTTGGCTAGCAGCTCCTCCGAGGGTTTTGCTGGGTACCTCCTCCATCGCTGGTGGGGCTCGGGTGCAAGGTAAATGTTGGTGCTGCTCATGGCGGGGAATACCTTACTCCCTCTGATGATTTCTCGGTAATCCTTAGTCACGGACGGCGACGACGTCGTTTTGCTGGGCGCTATGAAAGAAAAACTTACCGGGTAGTTCCTCGCCCCGCCTCTTGATTGAAGGAGAAAAGAGTCTTGATGTTTACCTGGAGGTCCAGGAGTTAACTCCCGAGGAGGACTGAGGATCGAGGTGCACCGTAGCCAGCTGACGACCATGGGATCCTCCCCTCCACCGCGGCTTGTACATGATGCAAGGGCTATGCGGTATCACGCTACCCCCAGCAGCTATGCAGTTGGAGGTTTGTCCTGCTTTATCCCCGACTTCTTCGAATGCATGTGAGCTAACTTCTCTCATTTTGTCAGATAGATGAGAAGTGAGTATTGTAACTACTCAACTTTACCGCTTTAGGGCCAAATCTTGTTAGAGGGGAAGTCCCATACTGGCAACGTGACGCCCAAGTGTCGAGGCTTCGTATCCGCTGTAAGGGATGAAGAAATAATCGAGCTAAAGAGTTTGCTCAAACGGGAGAGGCGCAGGGCACAAGAAGGCCTGCCCACGCCCGAGCTCGGCCTCGTTAAGGTCAAGTTAGCCGCTGCCGAGGAAAATTCCTCATCCATTTCTGTGTCGCGCTCCTCTTCTTTTGGTAGTTTCCCTTCTTATTTATTCCCGAGTTTTCTCTTTCTTCCTCCTCCGTACTGCATCTTCATTCTCAGCTGGTGGAGTCCTGGAATTGTCAGGCTGAGTGAGAGGACTTCGCCAGTGCGGGGCGCACACAGTTGGTTGAAAAACTCAAGAGTGAGTCTCAGTAAATGGAATGCCCGCGCGGATATTCATAACGCGGCTTGGCTTGAAGAATGGCGTAAGAAAAATACTGTGGTAGATTTGCAAATCGAATAACCATGACCGCCACTTTGTTGAACTGGGCCCTTTTTATGATGCGTGATATCTTCACGAGTGTGCCCGCATGGCAGATTTCTTCCTTAGAATTTGTGACTTAATCGTGCCCTGAAGGCGGCCGCGGCAAGCGTGCCGGCCTCGCATCCCTGGTGGGCGGACTTACATGCAATAGATGTAAGCCAGGAGAGACGATTTAGCAGAAACGAGGGTTTCGCAGGTGCCCACTCAAGGCCTACGCCCCTAGCTGACGTGGCTCGTCAAAGTTGAACGTGAGAGAGACTTCGAGAGACTATGCATCGGCTCAAGGGATTGGGAATTGCAGAATGATGTGAGGCGACCAGCATCGCTATTCGGCTCGAGCAGCTCAAATGACTTCTGAGCGGCGCCATGAGGCTCGGTAATCCGCTGTGGTAGATTGCGGAGAAGCTATCAAATGAAGAGTGATTATGTCGGGGCAGTGTGTTTAGTGATTCTCGCTGCTGATCATTGTGAAGCTGTACACGCTCGCCATCGTAGTGTGGCTGAATCAGATGTCATAACCTCACCGTCTCTTTTATCACTGCTTCGCAGGCTCCGGGCACGCCTAAAGCCGCAGACACGGAAAGCCTTCGGTCAAGCCTTTGTCGGGTAGTTAAGGTGAGTCCAACTGGATAATAAGGTTAGCTGCCATCGCGTCTCCGGCGCTCGCCCTGACGAAACGCTTCAAGCTAGCCAATGAGGACAGACCGGACCTTTGTACTTCCTTAACCCAGCCTGACGGAGAGTGGCGAGCTTGTAGGTCTGAATGGCCCTAATAATCAATAGGCCGGAGAGATTGAAGTGAAGATTCTAGTGAGATCGAGTCGACCTGTAAGAAAAACCACGGTTAAGCAACGAGTGCACATTTGCTGGCGCCCGCACTTTGCGACTTCAATCAAGCTCTCTCCGGGCGTCTCTCTATGGCAGCGTTCTCTTCATCGCTGAAGGATAAACCTCGCAGATAACACTCCGCCAAGAAACGGAGTAGCCAGGGATCGATCTCATGATCCTTTGAAGCTTTTGTTATTTCTCCTCACGGGCTTGTAATCAATCGCATGTATTAGATCAAACCTTGGTGTTTAAATCTGATTTTGAATTTTGTCGAACTTATGTCCATCATCTTTAACTATAATGGAAAATTCGAAGTTGGCTGTAACCCGCGGATATCAATCTTTGAGTTTGATAAAGTGTATTGTTCGTGCAACCGTAGAGGTTGTAATCCCCGATCGCTTTAGGATTGACCCCGTCCAACTAACTCCCGGGCCAGAGGATCACCGGACGGGGTGGGGGTCCGCCGACGTTTTAAGGATATACTCCATTAATGTTCACATTAGAATATTGCACGGACATCTCATTCCCCGTAAGAAGTCGCTCCTGGTCATACATTTATAGACATTTTACAGGAGTCTCGAGAGATCGCATGTGTATGCTCCGATATATTGCGTGTGTGTGTTTTGCATGGATATCGCCCGTGATATTGGTAAGGGACGAAGTATCACACAGTGTGATTCTTCTTATGGTGGTATGACGCTCCCAATAATAGTAATTGCAATAATTTACGTGGCCTCGGCCAGGCTGGCCTATCCACGGGGTAACAATTGCATCGAGTATTTTATTATGACGTGACACATGGTTTTCAATGTACACTCAAAGTAGGACAAGCATGGGTTATATGGTGTGTTGTATGTAGGTTGTGGGTTTTGAATAAATTGAAATGTGCGTGGGTAATGAACGGATATGATATTTGAAAATGAAAACTTGGTATTGATTGAAAATTAAGGTGTTGCCATTTCGCGAGATAGAAACATGATTCAGCAACCATTTTCTTCTTCAATAAAAGTATACAGCGATGATTGGTTATTAGGTATTTGGCATTCCGACGGATGCATGAGGATTTCCTCTCTCACATTACGCCAGATAGTGTGAGCCACTTCCACGATGTCGTGTATTATGTAGGGTCCTCCTAAGTATGGTGCTAATTTTCCCCACTCTTTCTCGTCTGGCATTTGGGAACGGCCTCAATCTCGCATCGCCATTCTGCAAATTAAATTCCTACTCACTTTTTGTCATATTCGCCACCAATGCTATAGTTTCTATTCTTTGTACAAAAAGGCTGCCTTCTTCTTTCATATTCGCGGTCACAAGCCTTTCCAACATCAGTCCGTGGTGAGATTCTTTCCTGTGTGCTTCGTTCTTTTGTAAATGAAGTGGAATTTCGTAGGATGACTCGTCTTGGGCCTTCACGAGGTGAGAAATGGGGGACTCTCCCAGAGATTGATCTGCTGTTGTCCTATACGCCCCATTAGTAACTACAGTTACTGCAAATTACTACCATCAAGTCCTTTGTATCACTGATTCAGTTGCTTTTTTAAGAAATGAGCGCCAAAGTTTTGCTTTGTGGTGCTATCCGCTGCTTTGCGGGTATATGGGATTGCGTTTTTCCGAATCTTGAAGGTGTCTAACAGCAAGTCAATATTCTTCCTCGTAGTCGCTTACTGTTGTTTAGACTATCTCTCATGGACAGCAAACCCGGGCAGATGATATTTTGAAAAAAAAGTTCAAGACGTCCGAATCCCGACTCAAATTTTGTTTCACTCATTTGTTGAAATAATCCGCTGCCACTATTAGAATCTTCTTTTCCCCATTCGATATGAGTGGGTCTGCCTATGTCGATACCCCATTTCCGAAGGGCCAAGGGCTATCGACCGAGTTGACCAGCGTGATTCGCTTTGGTCAAACTTTGACATTCTTCGATCTCTTTGCCATTCTAGCTGCATCTCGGATCATGGTTGGCCGCACAGCCCTGCTGGTTTTCGCTCCGTTAGGATCGGGCCCCATCCGGATTCACCCGTGGACTGCCTCTCAGTGTATATCTTTTAAACGATGCGCCTCTCCCGACTCGGATAGGCAGCGGCACGCGTTGGTCCGAGGAATGATTTTCGATATAAGGGCTTCCGACTCCTCTTAGTTCGTACATCCCCTCGCTTCTCGACCGCACCTTTCCCAGCCTCGCTTGGTGCGCCCCGGGGGAGTTTCCTCTTGAGGTAGGCTATGGAGCCTCTGTTGACTCCCCATTCCCGCTTCCCGACTATAATCGTCGTCTCTCCTCCAGCTATGCTGGTGGCATCCTCGCCTGCCTTCGTCGAATATGTATTCCCGCCACATCCTCGCGTAGACATCTTTTCTCCTTGGGACTTGCAGTCGGGTTAGCCGTGGCAAGTTTCCTGGGATGCTTCTGACTTGAGTGGCCCAGAGACTTCAGTACACTTGACTTCAGCCTGGCGGCCTGCCGTTTAAGCATGGACGATATACGCCGCGAGAGTAGATCCGCGTGTCTCAAGCTCCTTTCGCAGAGATGCTCTTGGTCGATTTTTGCATTTGGGAGGTCAAGGCTGTAAACGAGAGCCATGCATGCCACCAGTGTTTCATCGTACACATTGTATTCGAGACTATCCTGCCGGATGCATCGGCATTGGCGCTGGTATACCCGTGACTTCTTGTAGCGCGCCCAATCTAATGGTACTGCCGAGATGTGGATCACTATTCATATCTCTGGCCGATGTTATTGGGCGGGCCTTCGCACTCCAACTGGATGCGGCAATGATTCTCGTCTCCCGGGGCGCGGGATGATAGTTAGGCCGATCCCCGCCTCTCTGGCTTTTTGGGAGCTACATCAACGAAGACTTCCCATTGCCGTGGTTCACCGGTTCAAGTCTGAATATTATTTGGCCTGGGCTTTTTCTGGCTTCGGCGCTCACAGCCTCTCCATCCTTTGTATGCATTCTTTCTTCTGTTGCCCAAAGTTGCGTGGTTCCGCTCAGAAAATCCGCTAATACCCGCGATTTCCTGGGAGTGCTCGGGCTCGTGAGCGGATGCTGGAATCGGTCGAGGCATGTGCTCCATTGCGATGGTCTGTCCTACCTTCTCAGCACTCCCTTGAGGATGGCTCTAGTAGCCCATGCATGGGATACGTATGTCATAGCGCCAAGAAGTACGTCCTCGCCTTTAAAGTGGGACACATACGACTTGTCAGGATTAGTCAAGTCAATTGTATAGTCTTACTCTTGCTTTCAGACCGTGGTCTTCGTTTAGTTGACGATGTGTTGCTCCTCCTGTGGATATGGTTCTCGACGTAGCACTCATGGCGCCACTAAGCCGTCCTGCTGCTGCACAATGTAGATGCGATGCTCCCTCTGCGGTCCCGTGCTTCTCAAGGATGGGGATTTCGTCTATGGGCATTGCTTAATGCTTCCAAAAAGCTTTCTTCGCATTCTCGTGTCAGCTCATTCAAATTTAGCCCTTTCTTCAAAGATGTCAAGAAGAGTCGCAACCTATCTGAGATCGAGGGCTGAATTTTCCTTATTGCTTAGGATCCACTAGCTTCTTTTGACCTCTTTTTTTGCTTTTCAGAGATGGCATGTTTGTACCCTCTTGTACCTTTTTGTCACTAGGATCCAAGGAATTTTCTCGAGGTCACCCGAAAGTGCATTTTTCCAGTTTACCTTCATGTTATGTTCTCTAGCTCAAGATGTCCTTCGTGTCCGTGGTGGCTCTTTCCGATGGCTTTTAGCGACATATCGTCGATGTAAACTTCAAGTCCCGCCGATCCATGGCTTGAAAATAGCATCACCATCCTTTGGTACGTTGCTCATGCCGGAGCTCCGAAAGGCATTTCTGAATAAAGACCGTGGGGGAAGAAGAGAATGCAAAATGCGATGTCATTGGTCTTCCACAAAGTTGGTTGTACTCCGAATATCCGTCCATGAATGACAACCCTTTCATATCCTTCTACCGCGTCGACTAGCTGGTCAATGCTGCCGGGCAGTGGATGGCCATCCTTTGGGCACGCTGACCTGGTGTTATGTCGATGCATTCTCACTTCCATTTTTCGTATCAGCGGATCGGTGTCGAGATCCAATGTGGGTATTTGACTTCTTTTTATAAAACCGCCTCTAATAGCTTCGTAGCTCCGCTTCTACTGCTTTGCAGATGCTCTGTGGCTACCTCTCGTATCTTGCTCGCTACCGGGAGCGCGCCAGTGCTTAATGCAGTCTCATGCTGTACCGTCTTTGGGTCCATTCCCGGCATACCTGGAGCAGTTTCCATGCGAAGACATCCGCGCATTCCTTCAGTAGTGTCATCAGTGAAGTCTTCGTCTCTCGTCCATTAGAGTTCCTATTTGATCTTTCTGAGGATTCTGCCCGTCCTTATGTTGATCTCTTTCACCGCCCAAGGACGCAGAAAGTACACTTTGCCTCCCAGGTGGGAATTTTCTTTAACTGCTATTTGGTAGCTTCCAGATTCTTCTGGCCTGATTAACCTTTGATGTGGAGGCCTCCGTGTTTTCTACAGAGTTCCCTTTAGCCAAGCTTTTCCCGAGATTTCCATATTCATCGATGGCTTGCCTTGGATACCGCCTTGGTTACGAGCCTCACAGGGTTTTCTCATCTTCGTTGTTGAGTTGTATTTGCATCATGGCACTCTTTACTGGAGGCTTTGGTCACCCTTATCTCCATTATTCCTAGGGAGTGGGAAACCCAAGGTATCACAGGTGAGTCACACTCTGTTTATGGACCCATCTCCGTCTCAATAATGCATTGAAGGGTGAAGGCGTGCTTACCACGCCAAAGAGTGTCGATTTTCATGGGGCCTGCATCCACTTGTAAGACAATATCCCCTGTGGCTTCGTGAGCCGTGCCATTGAACCCGTAGATTGTGTAATGTGAAGTCGAGTTGCCTCATCGTTAAGCTCCATGCGCTTGAATGTATCGTAAACAATACATTTACTGAGCTTCCTCCATCGATGAGATTTTCCTTATGTTGCATCCTCGATTGGCAATGTGAGGATTGTCTGGTCATTGTGATCTTCCATGTCGTCCTCAATATCACGGCCCAAAATTAGAGGCGCGCTTCATCCACTCGTGCGTGCTCTTCTACTTCCTTCCCGTTTATACCGGAAAGCTCACAAGAATCTCTCTAAATGAGCCAACAAGCTTTCCTATTTGTGCTGTTAGGGTTGGTTCTTGCTTTCTCATGATATAGAGTTCAATGTGCGGTTACCCTCGTAGTTGGACCTGGCTTGTCGCTGCTTGGCTCTATCTTCCATTCCGGCTTTTTCCACATATTTTTGAGATCCCTGGATCTATGCCTTTTGTACCTGTTATCTTGAGATTTTTGCATTTCTCTGTCAGGTGTCCGCAGAAGTGCTGGAACTATCGCATTTTGGATTCTCGCAGGCCGGTGGTTGTTTCCCTTAGACCAGGCCGCCTAAGTCTTCGCGATCCTTTGATCTCCTTCAACATGTGGAGGTCGATGTTGAGCTTAGACCCGGTCTTCAAACTCGCCACTCCTTTGCGATCGTCTTTCGATCCTTTGGTGCGGGCTGGCTCGCTTTCTAATTCCGCGGAATTTGTCCGTGGGGTTCTGTTGTACCTGCGCCGGGGTTATCTTTTGAATTTCTCAACCTTGCATGTTTTTCAATGATTATCCTTAAATCTCCCTGGTTGGGGAGGTACTGGATTTCACAAACAGCGGACTCATCCTATCAAGCCCCCATTTGCAACAGCTTAATACTCACCACGGGATCCACATGTCCAATGGCCCCATACTTTGTGCCATCTATCGCAGGGTATTGAACCACTCCTCGTACTTAATGCAAGTGAGAAAAGTCATCCATCCCCTCGTGTTCACAACTTGTTGTACATGTAGGTGGTAGAACTTTCTGAGTCATACTTAATTAATGCATCCCCGCTTGAGGTTATCAAACCAAGATAGCGTTGGATCCTTTTAGGCTTTGAAGGGGAAATATTCGTGATAGTATACTCTCATCGTAATCCCACTGCCATTACCGACACTAAATTATCGATGAGCCGAGGGGTCCGCGATCCGCCGTAATATCTAAAGGTTCGGGACTGGACATTTTTATGAATGGTAGCTGTGAGCCAACTGTGGCAAGGGGGTAGTGTTGGCTTCCTTCATAACTTCTAGTCTTCCAGTCTTCCACCACCGGGTTTTGAGTTGATTGACTTTAGTATTTGGCTACGAGGTTTTCCATTGCCAAACAAAGGTTTGGCCTTTGAATGGAAGATCGTGTTTCTTGTGGGTCATGTTGTGGCTTCTCCAGTGTTTGAGTGGCCCGGAATTCTCCGGTCGTAACTGGCCGACCTTCCTCGGTACTCCGCGCATCTCTCTCGGGGTATTGTTCTTCTGCGAGCCGCCAGTGGTGGATAGCTTTCGAAGCACCGGCCCCTGCAGCCCCTGTGCCTTCCGTATCGCCGAGTTAGCTTTCGCCATGCCGAGCCTCTCGCTCCGAGCTTCGAGAATCTTCTCTCTTAGTTGCCGGTTTTCTTGAGCTAACAAGGCCAATGCGCATCTCGCCGACATGCAGCTGATCTCCTCTTAGCTCCTCCGGCCGCGCCCCATATGCCGCAGCCGTCTGGTTCGACGCCGATTGGGGGTTCCTTCCTCGTGGGCTGAGTCTCTGTCCCTGCATCGTGGTATTGATTTCCATGAATGGTGGCGCCCGGCCGATTATTCCGCTGGATCCTCACCCGTAGTTGTCTCACTGCTGGTTCATTGTTCCGCGCAGATCCGGCAGGGAGGTGGCTTCCTCGATTATCGATTCTGCTTACGAACCTCCCCCGAGGCTTCCGATCGCTGCTCCGGGTTGCAGCCGCCACTTCGGTAGCAATTACTTGGGAAACCCTGCTGGCGCAGCACACTCCATGCGCCGCAGCTTTCTTGCTTCAATCGCGGGCGATGCCCGCTTA
Organism: Papaver armeniacum; assembly: GCA_023531295.1. Classification (NCBI taxonomy): domain Eukaryota; kingdom Viridiplantae; phylum Streptophyta; class Magnoliopsida; order Ranunculales; family Papaveraceae; genus Papaver; species Papaver armeniacum. The sequence goes on from JAJJWW010017251.1 coordinate 12,686, forward strand.
AGAGCATAATGTGCTTTCCGCCTGGCCTGCAGACGTCCGCGGGTCAGACAGCCCCCGGCCTTCGTCATCCGCTCCGCATCACTGGGTGGTCCTCGAGCCGCCTCTTTTGGAGTTATCTCTTGTCTTTCCAAGCATTCTTTGTTCTTTCCACAAGGTATACACCGCACGAGAAAGTGGGAGTGTAATCCGGCAGACCCATGAGTCCACCGGTTGGCTGTTAGTTCAACTCTTTTGTTTTTGTTAACTCATTTCTTGAAAGTGGTAATGAGTGTACTTAGGTTGTTATTTGGCTGACAAAAATGTACGGTATATAGACAAAAAAGTGCTGGACCTGTAGACGGAGGTCCATGGGTCAATATTTAACAAAAGCCCAAATCTTTTGGTGGAAACTTTGTTTGAAATTCTAATTAAAACCTAGATGTACAGAAAAACAATGCTCAAGAACAGGTTCGTTGGCTAAAACCCAGACCGCTTGTTTAAAAAGTCACACAATGCTTTGATACCTGTTGGGGAAAACACACAGATTTAAGAAGTGTGCGAAAACGAATCCATGAATAGATCTCGTTTGTTTAAATAAAAATATTTGAGGTTGAGGCTGTGAAGTCACAGCAGTGTGAAAAGATACCCACGGGGTCCCTGCTTCTAGCGCCAAATTGTGAACACGAGTCGGGTTTCGCTTCCACATGATCACAAACAATCTATATAAAAGTGAATACGTGCACCGTGGTATGAAGTATGGAACAAGCATAGGTAGATGATAATTCATAGATTCCAAACCCTCTAGTTTGTCATGATCTCATTATCATTCTGACTCCAGATAGATCCGGAATATTTAATATAAAATGAAACTACTTCCATAAAAAAGAGATAACGATGTACGTGGTTCACTAAGGACTAAGGTCCCACTGGCATGTCCATGGAGATTCACTATAAAATAATGAGAGGTGAGATGATCACAAGATCTTGTGATCATCGCCCTATATGAGCGAAAAACTCACTTACTTCTCTCTATTTCTCTCTTCCTCCTTTTTTCGATCCTCCGGTGGAGGGTATACATATTTATAGTAGCAGTGGTGGTCCACCGACAATGAGTTCTTTGAGATCTTATCTTCTCGTACTTCCGTGCATGGTCCGCTGACTTCTATATTATCCCGCGGCCAAGCTGTACCGTATCCATGGCTTCTACCGGGTCCGCGGACTTCTATGTCAACCCTCGTTTCTTGGTTGGTCGCCCGACACGTGTTCTACGAGCGCGTTAAATGCGGTGGTTGGGCGGCCCCGGTCCCGTCACCGAGTGGTGTCGAATCCTCTTGTCACGTACCATGTCGGGCTTAGACTCACCTCCGACCGTCGATCATACCTTGCCTCGTGGATGGGTTAAAGCCATCCCTTGGTGCTACGACTAGGACTACCTATCTCGGGTGCTCCTTTCGCTCGACCGTTGAGTTTGTGGATGGGCACGTGGTCGGGTGCGCACGGATGCGTGTCATCCTCGTGAGTGATGTCATCCACGTGGACCCTGTTAGCGCACGTGGCAAAGGAGATAAATTAGTGTACTTACAATGTTCTTTCTCCATGGAGAATACCAATCTGAAATCAGCATATGTTCGTCCTTTATATGGCGGATTGGTAGAATCCTCCACGAATGTGAATGATGAAAAAACGATAGTCGTTTTGTATATTACAATTTGTCCATAATCGGTGGATAAGGTTCTCCACATTGCCGACCTTAACAAAACTAAAATATACAAGAGTTTCCTGCAATTCTTTTCTGTCATAAATGGTTGACATAAATACCCTTCATTACCGATTGCAAAACAACTCATTTCTTTGGCTGTTTTGCGTTCGGCGTCATCATGACTTATTTTTTTTGCGCTAAACTCAGATTTTTGTTTTCTATAATAAAGATATAAAATTTCATAGATTTGGACAATCCAAGACAATAAAGTACTACACGAAAGGATGAAATCCTTAATTGGTAGTTTCATGGATCAATAAAAATATGCCATAAAAATGAAAAACATATATATGCCAATTCTGGGTTAATGTTCTTTGTGGAGCAAGAGCAATTGCTCATCTTGTGCGTGTCTTATCATGGATTGTTTTGAACTCAATATTTTTCAAATTATAAAACTTCAAATAAAATAAAATAAAAACATTTAAAAAACATCTAACTATTTATAAATTTAATAAAAAAATATTTTGAAAAGGATATTCGATCCATCGTAGGTTCACATACAAAATTTTGGTGGGTAGCCTAAAAAGCAGAGCACCGACACCTTTTGAATAGAAACTCCTAGTCTCAGGAAATGTAAACCTACCTACACCACTAATAACATCATTACTAACCAAACAATTCTTCAATCCTAGAAAACATAAAGTATCCTCGCTAAGCTCACCTAAAGTAGAGAAAGCTAGAACACCCAAACCATAACCGTGTGAGACACATTTGTCCAAGTATTTGGTGCATTTACGCAACAAACATTCGAAATAGATTGCCGAGAAACAAAAGCACGAATGCCTTCCCAGTGAAGGGTGAGACTCCGTGACATCCATACAAACATCCTATCCATTTTCCCAATTAAGAACAAGAATATCCGCGAGACGTAAATCTCTATTATCATCGAGACAAAACCTAAGGTCCACTTCACGCAGCAGTACGCATGACTTTGAATGTGACAATTACATCACGTGCAAGATCATGTGAACTTGGAGCCCGACATCTTTGGCACAATGGAGAGCATGATCACCAAAAATATCCATAGGTCTATTGTAACTTGAACATAAGCCACCTTCGATGAACATGGGAATACCAAGGCGATAGCAAAGTACAACTCCAATTTTCTTCATTCAGGCATTGATTCAACCCACTAATGGGTATAACCAAAAGGTAATCTTGTGCATGATTAACTCGATTGCATTGCCTGAGAATGGAATCTCTGGAACATAAAAATTGGATGGGGATTGCTTCTATGATCATGCAAAAACAAGAACTTCAGTGAGTGCAAGGGGGAAGTATCATCAACAATAACAACTAGAAGGTGGTTACATACTCTGGTGGTCGAAGAGCCAATTGATGGCGGATCCTTTATTTGATAAGAATAAACTTCGAGAATTATCTTTGAGAAACTACCGACTACGAGAAACAAGATAGCGGTAAGAAGTGCGAGTGTCATCCGCATAGTATAGATGTCAGACCTCCTCCTTGAGAGTGTAGTTGCTAATCGTTTGTTGCAAAGGCCTAAACCAACACCATCCTACGCGACTAAAAAGTCTCCAACATCAAATAAAATGATCATCAAAAAGATCAATTGGATGGTTGAAGTCTTTGCATAGTTAGCATTGCAAAATATAATCTGGACGTATTGGTGCAATTGAAAAGTAATAACATTTCACTGGGGTCTTTGAGTTTCTTGATGGCAAACATTAGTTGGATAGTCTTGTGTACCCTACTCAGCACCATGTCACTAATAAGTTCATGTTCATTTTCACAGGAGCCTCCCAAAGTTTAACACTATTAGAAGGGTCTAAGATCCCAAGGGAAAACGCCTTCATCAATACTTCTTGTAAAGTGGGAGGGACAAAGACCTCTGTTTTTTTTTATATTAAGATGTAAACCCCCACTGGGCCTTCGGTTTTCTATGATGCTCAAAGCTCGCCACCTACAGTGTGTCACCAATTGTAAAGGGCAATCAAGGTGGCCATGCGTGCAAATCAAGGGTACAACGAACATGATGTTCTTCACAAGGGGTGGAGAGTCAATACAAAAAAGAAAGGACCGAAAGGGTCACCTTGTTGAACACCAAGAGGAGACGACAAAATATAATGATTATCATTCAATCAAATGTGACCCTAATATACCCAAAAAACTCAACCCAAGGTGAAATGCTCGGTCAATGCAGATTAACTTCCTTAATGAGATGTGATCATATACCATATTAAAGGCGTTAGAGAAGGCAATAAGCAACATTGCCATCTTGTATGAATGGCTCTTCATCTCCAGCAAGCTATTTACAGCGTGTAACATACTCTCACCTCCAACCGGCACACTAACACCAAATTGATGATCACCTAGAAGATTAAAAAGAAATAAATTCCAATTTCTAATCGATTTTAAAAGAAATGCAGTAGATCGAAAATATTGTGGGTAAGCATGAAATGCAATATTAACAAGTAGTTTTTTTTTAATAATTTTCCTCTTTTAAGACGCCTTCTATCCCCTTATATTTTATGGGATTTGAAATTTATAGATCTCAAATTAGCCGGGTTATTTGGAAACGACAATTTCATATAAAGAAAAAAAAAATCTATATTTAAGAAACAAATTGTTTTAACGGCTTGGATATCAACAAATAAACACCCAATCACATCTCTCACACCACGCCGAGAGTTGCAAAAACCTCCCCTCTCCATTGGCCGGTCCAAAACCCTCGCTCTGATCGAAATCAAAGTTAGCCCCTTACATTTTGTGGTCACAATTTTCAATAAAATATGAAACTGGACTTCTGGATTAGCGGCAAAATCTACAAATATCTTTTTGGGGCCCGGATAAATTTTTTTTTGGAAAAAACGAGAATTTCAAAACGTGTGTATCCTTTAATTTGAGAAACAAATCTAAAATTTTAAAATCCACTTAGGTGCTTACCATTCATCTTTAATCTAATTTAAGAAAACTACTTTAAGATTCCTAAACAACTGTTACCATTCCTAATAAAGATGGTATCCCTGTTTTAAATGTCGATGATCTTCGGCAAATTTGGGAGATGTAAAAATATTTTCAAACCAATTATTTTTGGGAGTTTTTCTTAAATTAACATAAATATTTAGCTAATTCTGGAAGTTTTTGTGTTTGTGTATTGTTGAGGAAGCTAATTCTGGAAGTTTAAGATTTATTTCTCGACATACGATTGTTCAGTAACCATGTATATGGGATATGTTTAAATGGATATATAAATCAGTAGGGGAATATTTTTAGCCCTAAACTTCTTCTTTTTGTCTTCAAATATCTCACGACATTAGTATCAAAAAAAAATAAAAAATCTCACGGTACGCAGACAAAACTCAACCCCTTCTGCTTTTGATCGATTTATGTTTGGTTGAGAAAAAAATATGAAAGATATCCCTATTTCGATCTCATAACAAGGTAAATCAGTATCTTCTTTTTTGTTAGGTGTGATTTTGATTTAAAATTCTAATTTTTTTTTCTTCCTAATTAGTTCAGTGTAATTGTTATCTAATTCTATATTTGATTCTAACTGGAAGTTTCTGCTTTGGTTTTGATTTCTGAAAAAAGAATTTTTTATACCATCAATAGCTACGAGCTGGGCGAAGATTTTCACAATTCTATAGCCATGCATAGAACCCTAAATTTTTTATTTGTCTGATTTGTTAATTATTTATTTTTTTGGGATTGGTTAGGGTTTTGGTTGATTGATGTTCTTTTCTTCACCTAATATAAAGGTTTAGTTGGTCACCGCTTAGGCTTCCTCTTCAAGTATTGTCTGTGAAGTGGTACGTGCATAACCGCTTCTGTGGATGTATGCTTGGTGTCCATGGTGAGTAAACCCTTTTACGAATTCGTCTCTCCGTTCACACAAACACAGTGAGCAAAACATATTTGTTCTTACTTTTGGTAAATAATCACCAAATAAAATAAAATCTTCGATATACATTTTTTTTTCCATTTTTCTTTCTGATGTTATCATTATTGTTTGGCAGTTCAGGTTTCTAAATCCTTTGTAGATTAAATAATTTAGAAAATCATAATTTTTGGCTTTAGGTTTAAGAAACTTTCTAGCCGCCAACTTTCTAGCTGCCGAAAGTTGCATATTTAGGTTGTTTATATTTCGATAGAATTTTTAGCCATGTTTTGAGATCTATATTTATATTAAAGGCTAAAGAATGGTTCAAATTGTATTTTCAAAAACTAATGTAGGAGCCAACTATACAACATATTATGCCAAATTTAGTGATTACTTCATGTAACTTATGTCAAATTTTGGGATGTACAAAAAAATCCAGAAATTTCTTGGTTACCAAGTTACTGAGGAGGTACAAACATATAAAGGATTACTCTATGCCGAATTTAGGCGACAAAAATATGAAACTCCTGGTTAGCTTAGCTGCTTTAATTTGTTTTCTATGGTTCTTTTTAGTAATACTATACAAGGTAAAATCATATCCCGCCTCTTTACTTTGTTCGACTCCTTTTCTCAGTTTTATTTTAGATTTTCTTTTATTATGTTAGTCATTCAAACAAACATAATTGGTTTTTGCTCATTTTCTTGTTCTTCTTTTGATTTACCTAATATTTTTTTTTTTTTTTCGATTGAGCAAGGTAATGGCTGTTTTGCATTATTTTGTTCTGGGATTCTCCCATCACGAACACAAAAAATACACCATTTTCTTTTTGTTCGTACTATGATTGAGATCGCAGGTGAGTTAGTGTTTGCTCCTTTTTTATGTTTACTTTGATTTTTGGTTATTCACTGTTTTTGGTTTATGGTGAGGGCTTATCAATTACAAAACTTAACAGACTGGTTTGCTCTATTTTTGTTTTTGCTTACGTAGTTTCTCCAAGTTGATGCTGCTTCCTTATTATATTTATGGTCGTTTAATGTCAACATTGAACTTAACCGCATCATCCTTTGAAATACAAGAGTCATCTGCAGAGACAAGGGACACCGTGTGTGTGGATAAAACCTGCGCTTTCCTACAGAAAAATAAATGCTAGAATATTAATGTTTAATCTATCAAGAGCCGAAGAAAGATGATGAAAGCCATGAGCGAAACAAAATTGAAGTGATTTTTTTGAGCATAGCATACCATGTTGTACAGGGAAAGAAGGAAATAATCAAGAAGAAGATGAAGAAGAAGATCATGCAAGATTAACGTGATCTTCTCATTTTATGTAACTATAATGTATTGACAATTGATCTTCTCATTTCATGGTACTGAGATATGGAGAAATGTCCAAATTCACATGGCGCACATACAATTGGGTTCAGGAGTTGTGATCGGATACAATATCCGAAATTGTGGCTCCTCGGATATAAATATTTTCTTTGACACGATCAAGATAAATGGCATGTCAATTTGAATATTGCAGACCTATTCTTGATGTGCATTCATCAAATTGCCCATTCTGATAGGGTTGACTCAGTGGAAGATAGATGAAAACATGGGAGATCTCAAGGCATTGCTCAATTTTTCCCCGGCTTCTTCTTCATTTTTCTCATACCAGCCGCTTTCTTTATTTTAGTCAATCTGTTATTGTTTCATTGGCATTTAGGTTCTATGTTTGGTTGAGATGAACAAATATGAAAACTCATTGATATCCTCGCCGATCTTTAGCAAGGTAACTCCTTTTTTTTTGTGGGATTTGTTTTGATTTTAATTTTAATTTATTTTTTTATGTTTGGGTCTTATGGCAGTCTTAATTTATTTTTGTTCATAATTAGTTCAGTATGAATTATGTAACTTTATATTTGAGTATATTAAGAGAACCTCAAAATACATTGGGTGAGTAAGAGATTGATGGGTGACTCAAAGTAGACAACGCTAGACATGTCAATATGTAAATAAGTACAATTTGGAAATTGAGATTTGAAGACATTGTATTTTTCTTAGGGGGTGAGTTTTTATTTTACATGTTTGCCATCCATTTATCCTAATGTGCAAATAGGATAAGTAATTGATGGCATTTCATGGATGCTTCTCCTTAATAATGATAGTAAACCTGGCTATCATGGACTACGATCACTGCGGCAACAATGGCAATGGCGTTGTTCATCCTACGGCAACCCGAACAATGGAACATCTGGTTCTGCCCGATACCCTAATGACATGGCGGCTCAAATCCACCATTACGAGCAAGAAGCATACATCTGCGGGCTTTCAAAGTGCAATCTGATGCTCTTACTTGGGAGAAGGCAAAATTAATGACAGACCTCATCAAAGAATTGTGAATATCAAATGAAGAACACAGGGCGTTTCTTAACAGGGATAAAGTTGAGAACAAGAAAAACAAGGTTGATGAAGATGATGGCAGCTGCTCTCCATTCCACAAGAAGCAAAGATATCATTGACCTATGGAAACCGAGGTGTTGCAGGTCATGCATTGCGCAATATATCCTCAATTGAGTCTGCGCAGAAGTATTATTCAACGGGTACAACAAGAAAGGGAAATCGTCGAGCTGTTCGTGGAGTTAGGAATTCCATGGATCATGATGGTGCTATTCTACCATTGTAGAGTCCTAACAGAGATCTGGATTATATTCAGATGGTTTTTACAAAAGCATTAGTTAATGAGGTGGAGAATATTTTGCTTTGAAGTAACCCTTAGCCTTTTGAAATTGAACATGCAGTGAACATCTTGAAAAGTCAAGAGGAAACGTTAGTTGATGCACTTGCCAAGATCACATCTGTATCCGAAGGAGAAAGCCTGAAGGCTGAAATAGTCATGAGCCATCAATGGGAATAGAACAGGATGACACGCGGTTGGAGTACTTGCGTGGGTATTTTCTAGCAAGTATCCGATAAACTCAAACATTATCGTTATACTTTTTAAAATGGATATAAAGCATATTGATGATATACTGATAGTTAACATGAATATGTAAAAAGTTTTAGCAGACTTTGGATGAAGTTATTGTCTTGCTATAAATGGGTTGATGGTGGTACTTTGAATAACTTATCTTATGGAAGTTCTTGCTGTTACATTTTATTGACTTCTTTTTTTATTATTTGATGACCACCGTAGAGTACTGTTCGTTTGACCCCTAAGCCCAACACTGTAAGCCTACTGCACATTTTGTAGCTTAGAAAAGGATGTGTTTGTACTGTACGTGCATCGACATTGTTAAGAAATTACGGAATGTAATAATAGTTTTTTTTAACATTAATCATGGTTAGAAAGCTTATTAATTGTCCCAGAATGGCTATCTAGGTGTCTTTAAAAGAGTACATATTAAAGATTCTTTTGAATATGTCACCAAGTTTTATTTGATTTTGAGTTCCATAATCTATTGACTAACCCTTCGGTCTAGCACCATTTTTCTGGGTTGGAAGGGTTTTACGATGGATGTCAACACAACTTAAGACACAAATCGATATTTTTGTGGCTTCCTAACCATGCGTGACTGGGTATACGAGCACTAACCCACTGCTAGATAGAGCTGCAATGACACCCACTAAAGACAAAAGAATGATGAATACTTTCCTTCTTGGTTATGTACCAATGTTCTCCATAATGGTAAGACTACCAATTTAGGAGTTCGACTTTAATTTAGGTTTCATATTTAATTGTATAACAATGTATAATACTACCTCCATCTCTAAAAGATAGGCATGTTCGTGTGTAACTAGCTAGAGTGCGCTCGAGCAAACATAAAAGGCCGATCTTCTAATTTAAATTTTTATGTGCTATACTTACTTCATGAAATAAATCATAGGATCTTAAATTAATTTCGTTGCTTACCTTTCTTATTATATACGGTTCTGTTTAAGTGAGCTTATGCCAAATTTAATCATAGAAAATTTGGTATTATTATTAAAATCAGAAGTTTTCTCGCATACCAAGTTTAAGAGTTCTATATTAAGGGTACAAGAATACAAGAGCGCCATGCATACTTGCTTCATCTCCAACTCTTTGTCTCACTCGCCATTAATTTTTACCAATGGTTTTGGACAAAATTAAAAGGAAGATCATCATTTCTGCAAAATTATGAGATCCAATTGGGTTTTAACATGCATTTGCAATTCTTTTCGGCGGGTAGGTAAAATAGCTTGCTGAGTGGTCATTTGATTGAATAGGTCCAGTTGCTTTGCATAAAGTATTAAAAAATCGGTTACCTAAGCCGCATAACATGATTTAAGCCACTTCGGACCAAGAAGTTATGGTTCATTTGTGCATTACTAAATATCGGTATATCAAGTGTATTGCAGGGATGATGAATGGGGGTCTTTCTTTTAGAACTTTTAAATATTCAAAAAGGTAGGTGCTAAGATACACACTTGCCGTTAAGCACGCTTTAAAATTTCTTATTAATTTGAATGGCCATTATGGGATTGAACACCTTTGTTCAAATTGAAAGCGAGTTGAAATGGATCATCACCAAGAGAGAATAAAGTGCAAGTGGAAACGGGATATGAAGTTTAATGAAATATATTAACCCTATCGATCGACAAGTCGAAAGTTAGTGATATATATTGTCAAAGAATGTTGATTCCATTGATCACCATGTTCCATAAACTTTATGTAATATGTGATATTCAAGACTCTAAGCTTAAAAGCTAAACTCTGTTTTTACATGCCACCAGTTTATCATTGCACGGTGTTAAAAGCAACAATAAAAATCTAAATTAAAAGCGCTTAGTCTCTAATTAATTGAAGGTATTGATGTGGTGCATATTTTTGAAATTTTGTTGAAATTTTGTAATTGAAATGATATGTTGATGTTTGTCCTATTGTGGTGCTGATTCTTGAAATTGAAATTTACAGGCAGCAATTTTGTAATTTAAATGATATGCTACCGTAGCATGGGCACTCCATGTCAGACTCATGCAACATATGCAGATAATAGTAGTCATTTTCGAATTTTAGTGGCCATGGTCTTTCTTTTGCTAACGTAAATATAACAAATAACAATAGTGCTTTCTGGTGTCTTTGCAAGTGGCCCTCTTTTTACAATTCCCCGTAATAGTTGTGGCTTTAGTGGTGATGCAAGCTGTTGGTTTAAGACTTCCAGTGAGCATTAATGCTAGGTCATATCATATATATATCTTTGTAATGGTTTTTCTTGACATTTTAATTTAAAATCGATTTTGGTGATCTATTAAAATGCGACTTTGATTTTTTCAAATATTGTAGAATGGAAACAAGGATTATAGGTATATGTACGCAGCATTATAAGTCATGATGTATCCTAGATATATTTGGTTTTACATTCAATGATCTCAAAGCATATCTAAGTCGTGCTTTTGTATATATTAAAATATTGTTGCCATAGCTAATAATTCTTGAGCGTCATTGCCCGATGATTTTCGAAAGAAAATAATGTTTAGTGCCCCCACCAGATGGTTCCAGTTCACCAATTGCCCTAGAGGAAAACAATAAATGTTGGTATAGGTAGTATTTCACTTTTTTATATGCATGTTTTTACATCCTTTTTCATCGCTATCGCCGCTTAGGTGCCTTAATGTGATTTCTCCTTGCTCTAAGATTAGGATATTTTTCTTCATGGATGTTGTTGTCACTTTTTAGAGGTCAAATTAACGGGTTAACAAACTTTAGTATCTCTTCAAAGAGCTCCCTTTTAAGCCAAATGACGTGTACAATGAGCGGTGGAAGACTGCATGGATTATTCATGCCTACTGGCAAGTATGTGCATTTTGGGTACCATCACAGATTCAAAATGGTGAGTTTCCCACTTTTTTTATTCCTTAGATGTCAAGATTCTGCTTTAGAATAAAATCCCTATAGCTCGATACAGTGGAGCTGTGATTAGGATGTATACACTAATGCACAACAATTTCGTCGGCAACCCACAAGTAAGTAACTAAAGATGTCAATTCAGAGGCCTAGCTAAGGTTGTTGTTGAAGCAATATGCTGATTAGGTAGTCTAAACCTAAAACTAAAGAGCTTCATTTGACTTTTCATTTTGGATTTGTGCTCCCTATAATCGTCTTATTTACATATTATTAGCTTTTTCAAGCCTTCTTCCACATGATCCAAACAGGCCTAAACCTCCGCTACACCTTATTTTTTGTACTGCAAGTATGATAGAGGTCTTAAAGGCCATTATTGTAGAAGAGGAAGATAAAACGAAATCATCATTTACGTGTCTCCTCAAATTAGTAACCTTTGTACAAGAAGAAAATAAAATGAAATCAACATTTACGGTCTCCTCAGATTAGTAACCTTTATATCTTATGTAATTTCCTTATGTCGTGCGTGCGATAAATAAGATATGCAGTAGGGGATCATAGCATGGAACTTCGAAAAAATTAACTGCATGTGGAATAAGATTGCGTGAAGCATGTATAAAACAATTGTTTATTCAATAAGTTAGGTAGGGGTATTAGATAAAAGATATTTTATTTAGATGTTAGTTATAACCTTCTTATAGGGATATCAATGTTCTTTGTTTTTGTTGGTCCTATTTTACTCTATTTCACCGACTCCACTATTTTTGTTTTAATATTTTTCGTGAAGTTTATACAACAAGCACTTTTGTATTTCATTTCGGAACCACTATGTTGCTTGAGCTGGAAGATAAAAAAGTAGTGATCTTTGCATAGCTATGGGAATCTATGACTTTTTCTTATGAACTTGGCTTGGGTTTACAGCTTTTCGAATATGTTTTTATCGACGATTACTATGTCTCTATTGAGCTTTCATATTCTCTGCAATTTGGGTCAATTTAACACTATCTTTTAGAAGTTGAAGATGATGTTTGTTTTATCTTTAATTTAAACGATTGTGTTGTTTACCATTCATTAGCAAAGAAAACAAGTGTGGAAAATTCTTATTCTATCGATATCCCAAAGTATTTTAGGATGGCTTTAATGATCAATGCACCTACATTAAGAAGGTTATAACTAACTACTAATTTAATGCAATTATCGCTTCCTTGGTTGATTCTCATAGATCCGTGGTAAGTAGTACAATGTATAAAAAATTAGAAACTTATTGTTCGTAAAGAATAAAACAAGGGAACTAAATGCTTGCTTAGGACAAAGTCAAGGATAATACGACATTTTAATTTAAAATCATAGAATGGAGATTTTCGATCAAGACAAGAAAATCTAGATGAATACATTCACGAACATAACTAATATCAAAAGATATCGAATTTTGCCTCTCTGACATATAAGATATGACAAATCTAATAGGTAATACGTGTGATTTTTTTTTACAGATTTTAATGAATCTTGAAGGAGCTTTGTAAAGCCCGATGAAGTGTAAGAAAACTAACAAATATCTGGGCACACATGATGTTACTAGAAAGTCACTATGGCTTTTTGATGAGAGTAACTCTATGGGATATTTGACCACCAAATACGTTAGAATATGATGGGGTTAGTTGAGTAATAATAATAATTTCAACGACGGGGTTAATCAGTTTCAGGTAGAGATAACATTTAAAATTCAGATAATATACTTGAACATAAATTGAGATGTTAAATTGATCTTCACAAATGTGGATGATCACAAAATAAATCCTTTTACAATAAGTAAAGAAGATGTATCATATGACGAAGATTACGTAAAATATGTAAATTAAGAAAAATGTATGTTTGAATTGATCAACTAAATATGTAATAAAGATTTTTACATTAACAACAAAGCTTTGCGAAAGAAGTATATATATTGAAGAAATTAAGTTTCTTCGAGAATTTAAAACCAAATACAAAAATAAATGATGTCCAAAATCATACAACACTAAGCTTTTAAGCACTCAAAATGTTACGTAACAAAGAAAAAATTATGGTGAGATCCGATTAGTAGTTTAACTTAAATTATATTATATTTCTTGTAAATATTTCACAAAAGAACATCTCATGAAATGTAGGGAAAACCTTTATAGTTAAAAGAACAATAATGGAATTCAACGAATCTCAACAAGTACTACATGGCATGTCCATGATGCGTGTACGTGGAAGGCAAGCCATGGTGCAACTGATATGGGGTCATAGTGAGGCGCATTTAACATGTCAACAAGTAGAGAATTTAAGTGATAAGAATCCAACCTAATTTTCTTTAATTATATATTATAAAAGACTACGCCGCAAAATTAACAAATATGCTATGAGGGGTACATATGTGTTTTTGATTTGCAGAAAACCAAGCACTATGCGTATAAGAAATATTAGGTACAATAGTAAAATAAGAACGATTAATTGGGGATATGGAAAGTAATTGGGGATATTTTTTTGTATTGCAAGTATGATAGAGGTATTAAAGGCCGTTATTGTAGAAGAGGAAGATAAAACGAAATCATCATTTACGGGTCTCCTCAAATTAGTAACCTTGTACAAGAAGAAAATAAAACGAAATCAAAGATTTATGGGTCTCCTCAAATTAGTAACCTTTGTACAAGAAGAAAATAAAACGAAATCAGCATTTATGGGTCTCCCCATATTAGTAACCTTTATATATTCTATAATTTCCTTATGTCGTATGTACGATAAATAGGATATGCAAGAGGAGATCATAGCGGTGGAACTTGGAAAAATTAACTCCATGTGGAATAAGATTATGAAGTGTGTATAAAACAATTGTTCATTCAATAAGTTAGGCGGGGTATTAGATAAAAGATATTTTATTTAGCAATTAGTTATAACCTTCTTATTGGGATATCAACGGTTCTTTGTTTTTGTTGGTTCTATTTTACTCTATTTCACTCGACCCATTATTTTGTTTTAATATTTTTGTGCGGTTATACAACAATCACTTTTGTATTTCATTTCGAACCACTATGTTGCTTGAAATGAATATAAAAAAGTAGTGATCTTGGCATAGCTATGGGAATTGTGACTTTTTCTTATGAACTTGGCTTGGGTTTTGTAGCCTAATGTGTTTTTATCGACGATTACTATGTCTCTATTGAGATTTCATATTCTCCGCAATTTGGGTCAATTTAACACTATCTTTAGGAGTCAAGATGATGTTTGTTTTATCTTTAATTTAAATGATTTGTTGTTTACCATTCAAAGAGACAAAACAAGTGTGGAAAATTCTTATTCTATCATCAATATCCAAAAGTATTTTTGGATGGCTTCGTGATCAATGCACCTACATTAAGAAGTTTATAACTAACTACTAATTAAATGCAATCAGCCTTGCTTGGTTGTTTCTCATAGATCCATAGGTAAGTAGTACAATGTATAAAAATTAGAACAATTATTGTTCGTAGCGCATAAGCATTGAAAAACTAAAAACAAGGGAACTAAATGCTTGCTTAGGACAAATTCAAGGATAATGCGACATTTTAATTTAAAATCATAGAATGGAGATTTTCGATCAAGACAAGACAAATCGATGAATACATTCACTTAACATAAATAATATCAAAAGATATTGAATTTTTCCTCACTGACATATAAGATATGACAAATATGACAAATCTAATAGGTAATACGTGTGATTGTTTTTTATGATTTTGCTGAATCTTCAAGGGACTTTAAAGCCCTGATGAATTTTAAGAAAAAATGGAACAAATATCCTGGGCACACATGATGTTACTAGAAAGTCACTATGGACTTTTAATGAGAGTAACTCTATGGGATATTTGACCACCCACTACATTAGAATATGATGGGGTTAGTTGAGTAATAATAATAATATCAACTACGGTATGCAGTTTCAATGAGAGATAACATTTAAAATTCAAAGATAATATACTTGAACATAAATTGAGAAGTTAAATTGAGCTTCACAAATGTGGATGATCACAAAATAAACTTTTACAGTCCAAGAAGCAAGATGTATCATATGATTAAGATTACAAGAATATGTAAATTAATAAAATGTATGTTTGAATTGATCAACTAAATATGTAATAAAGATTTTTACATTAACAACAAAGCTTTGCGGATTGAAGTATATATAATGAAGAAATTAAGTTTCTTCAAGAATTTAAAACCAAATACAAAAATAAATGATGTCCGAAAATCATACAACATTAAGCGAAGCACTCAAAATGTTACAGAACAAAGAAAATATTATGGTGAGATCCGATTAGTAGTTTAACTTAAATTATATTATATTTCGAAGCAAAAATATTTCACAAAAGAACATCTCATGAAATGTAGGGAAAACCTTTATAGTAGAGAATTTAAGTGATAAAAAACCAACCTAATTTTCTTTAATTATATATTATAAAAGTCTACGTCGCTAAATTAACAAATATGCTATGATTGCTACATATGTGTGTTTGATTTGCAGAAAACCAAGCACTATGCTTATAAGAACTATTAGGTACAATAGTAAAATAAGAACAATTAGTTTGGGATATGGAAAGTAATTTGGGGGATATTTCACTGTTTCATGCCGGCATGGTTTTTCAATGCTTCGGAAATTAAAACTACAGCATGGTTTTTCGATGCTTTCAGATGAATGTGAAAATATCCCACAATTACTTTTCATATCCCCCAATTAATCCTTCTAAAATAATCGGTCGAAAAAATGAACTTTTCTATCTAAGTCTAGCTATACATGACATATTTTATTATAATAGTACTTTGAAGTGAGCATATCTCTTAAATGGTTTAAGAAAAGTAACTACACGCCATTACTATTTTAGATATAACAATATAACTGGATTCAATGACCCAAAAATTCTAAACAAATAACAAACATAAATATTGTGGATGGTACAAAACACCAAAAAACAATCGAGGATCCATACAAATTACTAAGAGAGACCTGTCTTTAAAAAAAAAAAAAACAATGTACAAATACAAAGATCTATTCTAGCAAAGGACAACTCCACACAAGAGAAAACCGTAAATAAGAGAAATGGAGTAGAGATTATAAAGAGCGATGACGTAATCCGTCGTTAGTCGAGATGGATGAAGTATTTATTCTCTAACTCGCTACTTTAAAAACATATTACATTCTCGATACTTTAGTGTCAAACTTTATAAAAAACAAACTAAATTACGTAAATTAAATGGATTTACCTAGAATTATTAGTCCACATTATGGTATTCATTTATGCCTCAGGTTATACTATACATGGCTCCTACCGTAGCTTCATTCGAACCGGTGTGGGGTGATGTCCCTTCTCGCAGAAATGATACCTACTTCATAAACATGTACACTTCGAAAAAATAATTTAAGCTTTCTTTTTCCATGTTGATTTAGACCATACTTAGACTATTTTTTTTTACAAGAAATTAGGTGCTTTATGATTCCCTTGTTTGCTAGCATGGATTGAACGATGATTGATCAATCAATAACGCTTGGAAATTCTTTTTTGCTTAGTTAAAATTTGAACAAAATTTTGGCTATCATAATTAGTATTCAAATAATTGGTTGATGATTTTAGTTAGCTGATTGTAAAAGGTATATAGAGTAAATGTATCTAGATACTATGGTCAGACAGCATAATTTAATTATTAAAGATACCAAACTCTCTTATCCATTAAAGATAATTAGAATAAATCTAATACATTTGGGGCACAGGCGCGGGGCGAAGCCCCGCCACACCAATTAAAAATTCTCATTGGACCCGGTGCGTAGCACGGGTTACATACTAGTACATTTAAAAGTTGCTATCAAGTTACAAAAACAGAAATTAGCTTAGGTTTAATTTTTTTAAAAGATTTCTGGAAAAAAACAGTTAACTTTATGTGAAAAAAAACAAAATATTTTTCTATTTCTGACTTCTGCTTCTGGATAAGCGAAGCAGAAACAACTTTTTCTGTCTGCTTCTACTTTCCAAACTCCTGTTTTGTTCGCATTGGTACACTCGTTTTAATATTTTGGAAAATCACACTTATCCGATCATAAATGCACAATTAGAGCACTTCAATATCAAATCAGTGCAACAATACTGTAATCTATTCTTTAATGGAATTACATCAAATACAAATACTTGCTTTTTTAAGTTACGAGTTAAAACGTTCTGAGTTAAATCGGCTAGTCTCATATAAGTCAAACTTGTCAGAATTGTGATGTGTCCTGAAATTATCTAGGTTTAGATTAAAATGAATCTTCAAACACTTCAGTTCTCAAACCTCAATCCCACGATTTTCTCATCAAATTCAAAATTCAAGAGCAGGTCATGTAATTTCCGGAAAAGGGTCTCTGAATCTTCGATTGTTATGAAAACAATGGTCGTTTGAGTAGAATCAGATGTGTGGTGGTGGTGGTGGTAATGGAGGGGAAAAAGATGATAAATTTTATATGAGAAAGCTGTTGAACTTGCAAAGACTGCAATTGGATGTACAAGTCCTAACCCAATGGTGGGATGTGTTCTTGTCAAGAATGGGGAAATTATTGGTCAAGGGTTTCATCCTAAAGCTGGTCAGCCTCATGCTGAGGTAAAAATCAAACATAGTCAGTCAAATTGTTGTTCTGTTTTAGTTTTTGAATTGTTCTTGATTTTTATGATTTGTGGTTTGTCAGGTTTTTTGCATTGAGGGAAGCTGGTGATAAGGCTGAGAATGCAACTGCATATGTAAGTTTAGAACCTTGTAACCATTTTGGGAGGACTCCGCCGTGCTCTGAAGCATTGATTCAAGCTAAAGTGAATCGAGTTGTTGTGGGAATGGTGGATCCAATCCAATTGTTGCTTCAAGGGGGTTGAGAAACTAAGGAATGCAGGAATTGATGTTATGGTTGCGGTCGAGGAAGAGTTGTGCAAGAATCTGAATGAGGCTTATATTCATCGAATGCTCACCGGGAAGCCCTTTGTTACACTGAGGTAATCAGTTGCTTACTTGGTTTTCATTTCCTTGTGATTTGTAAGCACAAATTATCAGATAATTCTGTATCTCATGGTGAATCAACTGGAAATAGAATGACTTGCTTAGGCACATGATAAATGTCAGTTTTCGGAATTGATGTTACAGTTGCGAAAACTTCAATACACCAAAATAAACTTTATGCAAAGAACATTTTGCACAAAAATGACAACTGAATGTATTGTACATTGTTGGTTTTACTATGTACAGGTACTCGCAGTCTGTTAATGGGCAAATTTTAGACAAGGTCGGGCTAGCTGCCAAAGAACCTGGTGGTTACTACTCGCAGTTACTACAAGCTTACGATGGTGTCATCCTGTCTAGTGGCTCACTGACTGGGGACTCCACCTTCCCTATATCACAAGAGCCGCAAGCTAAACAACCTTTGCAGATTGTTGTAGCTAGACCTGCAAATTCTCCTGTGCAAATCCCTGTCCTTACCAATGATGCAGCAACCCAGGTGATTATATTTGCAGAGAATGACACAGTGGTGAACTTTGAAGCAACCAGTCAAGGAGTTGAAACTGTGGTTATGGATAAGGTAAATTTGAATGCAATTCTTGATTACTGTGCTAGCCGTGGATTATGCAGCGTTTTGGTGGATTTTTTTGGGGACTATAAAGATCTTGAACAACTTGTTGAAGAGGGTCTTGAGCAAGGTCTGGTGCAGAAAGTAGTGATGGAAGTATTGCCAGTTTGGGAGGGAAGAAAAGAGAGTGAAATTCAAACAACGAAGAAACTCGAAAGAGAAGTTCGTAAATTGAAGAAAATTACAGTCTACTATCTCAAATGAGAGTGTTTTAGTAGAGGATATTTTTGACTGAGTATATGAAAATCAGTATCCCCAATTCCCATTTTACTTCAAATTATGTAGCATTGTTTTTCTTTGTTGAGTAAATAAAGCAGAGGCAATTTTCTTCTGAAAATAGAAAATGATCCAAGCTTTACTTGGAGTGTAAAGTGTAAACAGTATTTTGGTTTCTCGCGAAAACACATCACTTGATTGCCAGTTGCTCGGGGTGGTTTTTCGACATCCCATTTTTCCTAGGTGTTTTCTGCAGGGGTGTGCACAGGCATCAGGTCAAGGCACGGCGATGCAGAGACCTGTCAATGCTCTATAACTACTGCCGATACTATGCTATCAGATGCTTAGAGATCTCCCATGGCAATGTTTGCAGCGCGGAAAGCTTACGGTAAGTATTTAGCGTATAGCTGAATTCTATCCTGCTAATCATTGTGAACAAGAACAAACTGTAATTATCAAAAAATTTACAGAATCTCATAATTGAAGCATAGAAAAACAATGTTTCACCTTCCAATGTTTTATTTAGAACTTTGGTTTGTCCAGAAACAAATGATGAAACAGAAGAAATTGCAAATGAACATAGAAACTGAGATTGAGTTGAAGAAGAAGATCGTGCCACAAAAAGATTATTAGCTCTACTGAAAGGACTACTCTTTTTGTCTTCTAAGTAAGAATTGAAGTTGACTCTTCTGAGGATTCTCAAGTTTATTTGAAACCCCATTAACTGTCTGCCTCTTAAACTACTTATTGCTTTAACAACTCTTGAAATTCAACAAACCCTTTTATCCTCTTTTATATGAGGATTTTCACTTTCAGAACAAGAAGAAGATGAAGATTTTCTATGATTTGTTGATCTAACTATGGCACCACCATTGTTGTTATTGCTCTTTCAGATTCAGATTAGAAGATTTCTGACAAAACCCACTTCTTCATTGGAAGAATTTTCTCTAGATTTCTCAAGTTTAAGAAATTCTAACTCTAATAACTTCTCTTCAAACACAATCCTAGCTTCAGAAAGTTTCATTTGAACCCTTTCTTCTCTTAGAACTTCAGACATTCTCAACATTTTTCTTTCCTCTTCCATATTACATTTCATTTCATCAATCACAGCTTTATCACAAGCAAGTTCTTCAGCAAGTTCTTCACAAAGACATTGTAATGATTCTCTCTGTTTCCTCTGTTCTGTTAGTTCTTTACTTAGTTTCTTATTCAATGACTCAACCTTTTCCTGAGTTTTCTCTCCAATTCAAGCTCAGATTTCAATTGTTTGATCTGAGATTTAGCTGATTCTAATTGAGAAACCATTATTGATTGGAAAAATGCGAAATCAGAAAAAGAAGAAGCAACTTGACGAGCAGAAACAGGGAGATGAATATGATGGTGGTGGTGTTGATGATGTTGTTGATGATGCTGTTGATAATGTAGATTAAGATGGTTGTTGCTTTTGTTTTTTGGGTAATAATATGGGTTTTCATAAAGCTTCCAGCTTGTACTACTACTTGTGTTAGTAATTGGTTCTTGATCTGGGTCGATTTGATTCTGATCTCTAATCATCATTAACATCATCATCTCCTTCATCTTCTTTCTTCAAGCAATAAATTTGATTTGTCAATGGGAAAGCAAATGGGGTCATCAATGAAACATTTTGATCTGGATGGATTGTAAAGTTTAAGATATCTCACATGTTGTGGCCTTTACTTCTTTTTCTCTAACAGTAGTTAATGGCAAGAGGGTTGATGGTGGTGGGCATTGGCTATCAATGAATCAAAGTCAGTACTTTCTTTGATCAATCTCATCCAACTTTTTTTTTTTTCTTTAAAGACAGCTACCAAAATCCCCAACAGTTTTATAATAAGATCTTCCTGACTTAAAGAGTTGGGTGAGGTATACCCAATTTTATAATGATGATGTCTTTTTCTTTGTTAAGTAAAAGCCCCGCCTAAGCTAAGAGCAGTTCTTATGAACTCAACAAATCCTTGTTTTGTTGATTTTGATCCCATTATGACTCGACAAACATGGATGTACAAACCAACAAGTTGAGTGAGATGGAACATGAAGCGTGGCTGATGTAAGATCAGCGAGCTTGGCACCAACGCCGGCGCCGAGCCAAAAAACGCTAGCGCTTGTGCTTTTACCGCCCGTTGTTACTTCACACGCCATTGCGTCTCGAGGTTAAAGTGCCGCTGTTTTTTAAAAGTTAACGGGCCGAATCGGGACAGTTGAAAACTCTTGTGATATAATGGCTATAATTTTTGAGTTCTATAAATACTCCTCATTTCAACTCTAAATTCACACATTCTACACATTCTTCACTTCAAATCATCTACAAAAATGCCTCCCGTAGTTCGTGGGTGTTAGATTCACCAACAAGGATTTAGCTATTTGTAGAGCCTTTGTTTTTCACACTCAAGATGTTGTCGCTTAGGAATGTAGCCAATCGACGTTGTGTTTCGGGAGAAAGTTTATAGAATATTCGCCAACTGAAACTGTGGAACATTTATGGGCATGGATTCTCATATTGTCGCATCGTTTTAGTTTAATTAGTAGTAATGTATCGGAATTCGTAGTTGTACTAATGGAGAATCACAAAAATAAACTCAAAGGTGAAGTCGAACATGAAATGGAACCCAGAACACTATCGATGTGGGCAGTATCTCACGGCGGACATCCTTTCGACTTCCATGCTTGTTTCAACATTCTTAAGGTGCTCAACAAATACAATCCCTACATCGCCCTAGGAATTCCACCACCCGACGAGAATTGACGCTATGTATTAGTTGTTTTAATCTAATGTATTTCTTTTATCCCCATGTATGATGTGTTTGTTCAATGCAAAGATGTTTTTATTTATGAGATTGATGGTGCAATATTTAATCCAAGAAAAATTTAAATTAGTTATGATATTGATGGTGAAAATGTGAAGACATCCACATGTTTGGTTTAGATAATCGTAATAACACAAAATAAAACAAAGACAAACTAAATAACATAAAAAAAAAATACCATAGTGAATCGATTTGTGATTCAACTTCAATCAGCCCACTCCACCAAAAACACCTAGGACATTCCTAAATGCCTTCCATATGTGTCTTCTTCGAAGAAGTGCGCAAATGCATAAAAGTCTTGCAACTGGATTTGAGCATCCACGATTCTCTGTGGACAATGTTTGTATTCGTGATTTCCATATCCACAATGCTTGCATGCAGGTGTAATAACTCCTTCTTCAATTTGGCTTTAAGTTTGAAGTTTTTGCGCAGTGTTGCAATCTTTTCTTTTTCTTATTTAATCTTCATAGCATCATCTAGCATATGTGATTCCTCCGAGTTGGGATCTTGACATTGCAAATACCGAGCTTTGGGTTGTGATTCAATCACCATTCGATCGCGTGAACAACGTTCCCGTGGACACTTTGAATACATCCAAGGCATTGCATAAGACCGTGGTTATCAATGAAACATAATGGACAAACCACTTTTGCTTTGACACATAATATTTTCTTCGCTTTGCCTTTGTAAAACATGGTGGATGTTGTTGGCTTAAGAAAGAAATCTGTTGGTTTGGTTGAGACTAAAACCTAGTGTTGTATTTATAACAAAAAAAATAGGAGTTGGTAATTCAAACGGGCGGTTTTAGTAAAGCCGCGGTTTTATTAAAAATGCCAACTCCTATTGTAATTCAACGGCGTTTGTAGTAAAGCCGCACGGTTTTACTTACAAACGCCAACGGCTAAATTTCCAATCTGACTATTTTCTTTCTCGACTTATAAATTTCATTCTTCCCATCTCCAAAAACAAATCTTCTTTTTTTTCTTCTTCTTTTTTTTTCTAAAACTCAATCTCTCTCACTGGGCAGAGATGTCTCGTTAGAAATCGTGGTCCCAAGTTTCATCAATAAGAGGATATAACTATATGCAAAAGCATATTATTTTCATAAGGTAATCATTGGTATGGGATTTCAAGACGGTTTTTTGGGAAAACGTTTTTCAATGTTCGTCTCACCGACGGGAAACCCAGAAACCGAGATGCTCGTCGATTGCGTGCTCGTTTTGAATCTATTGGGCTTGTGATCCAACCATTTCTTTGCTCGGTGATGAAAATTTATCTAGAAAAGTTCATCATGTAACTGAAGATGAAGTGATACAAACAACTCTTTGATAATTGGGAGGAAGCTCATTTTAAACCTTTTCGTTATTTAAGCGTGTTTTAGAATTCTACAAGATGGTCCATCTCTAGCACATCCTTTTCGCACTAATGCCGCTCCAGGTCTTTATAATGGAAGAAGATGTTACTCTTGTTCGATCTTGGTTACATCGTATTATGAGACCAATGAACAAAGGGACTATTTCTGGGAAAGAGTATTGGGAAATTTTGTAGCATCTTGAACGAAACCATAAGAAACAAGAAGAGCCTAGAACTAAGAATTGTAATCATAACTAAGGAAGTCAAACATTATACAGAAGTTCTGTGGATGGTTCACTGTACCCATTCTGGATTATCCAACGAAGAACTGGTGAGTATCTTACCTTTGTCCTCATGGACTCAACTGTATCATTGTTTATCTGTTTTACCGAAAATCATCGCCGTACCAAGTTTATCAAGAAAGCTAAGAGAGTTTAAGTATTTTGAATGCTATGAACCTAAAGAGAGAATGTCATTGGATTTGATGTAGTTTGGTGTTTTTGTTGTGGTTTATTATAATGTAGTTTGATGTTATTTGCAAGTTTAAATTGTAATAAATTCCCGCTCAATCAAGTGGAAATCTATTTTAAAATCTAAATATTTTCATTCATTGATATTATTGCCAATTATTTTACAAGATATAAACTTAGACGATAATAAAAATTACTAAACAACTTCATTAAAAATCAAGTACAAGTTTTGGCCTCTTGTTTATCTTCATTTGACGATTATCTTCCATTCAACGCTCTCTTTGAAAGTTTCGCCTTTGTTTTTGAATTTTTTTGTTAACTTTCAAAACTGGAGCTCTTCTTTGCCTTTTAGCGGAACATTTTCTTGAGCAACTTTAAAACTTGCACTTCCTCTTACAATTTTCAATCTTTTAAAACTCCCACGATCTTAGAAAACAATGCCTTCAAGTTTTGCATCGTAAAAAAGTGTGATCGCTTTTCAGCCATTTTACCAACAATAAACTAAAAAATTGAAATTGATTTTAGAAGAGAAAATTCAAGAGAAGTGAATTTTGGTGTGAGTGAATTGTTTGAAGATGATGGTAATTTATAGAGGTAAAAAGTGAATTTTGAATTTTAAAATAACTACCCGTTGGCGTTTTTTGCTACAAACGCCAACAAGTTTGAACGGGCGTTTATGTTTCGATCATTGGCGGTTGTGTTTTCAATGCCGCCGCTTTACACTCACACGCCGGCGTGTTTCCTAGCCCGAGCGCCCGATGTTCAACCGCTCATTGTTGTTCCAGTGAGAAACCTGTTTGACCATCCACCTCGGCTCAACAAAAAAATGGGTTTCTTCATTCCCACGGAATTTCCAAAGAAGATACTTAGGATGTAAAAATCAATTCTTAATTGTAAACTCGGTGTCTTTTTCTTCGTTAAGTAAAGGCCCCACATAGGCTAAGAAGATACTAGATGTAAAAATCAATTCGTAATCTCAAACCTAAAAATTGGCCAGAGTGGATGTAAATTCTAAATCAAGTAAAATAAAAGAAAAGAGTATTAGCTAGGTTAAAGTTTTTTTCGCCTCAAGGGCGATTTTCTCTCTCATCAATGAGATGATTTTGGTTTTCTTGTCGAATGACGATTTTATCCGGTTTTTTCTTTCTCCCTAATCCTTTCTTATCTTTCAAGTTGTGTTTTTTTTTTTTTGCAGGTTAATCAAGATCTTTGTTTCTCTCATTCTTGACAACTTCGTGTGTTTTTCAAAATAGTTTGGGGGTTTAAGCAAACGGTATTTTGGCACCATCACGAGATTTCAATGGATCGAACACATCTCAGGTCCTCAAACACTCGAGTATGAAGATCTAGCAAACAAAATGACTTCTTTGTTACATACTCAAGAAGAAGATTATGAGGTACTTAAGATGATCCGTTGGAGGCTAGAAAATTGCATAAGTATTCTCTTGCCATCACCACCATCACAAGAAGAGAATAATAATAAATATTCCATACGACATGCCCAGAGATCTAGGAGACCATCATGGAATATTAAAATCTATAGTTTTGGAAAAGCAATATACCTTGTTCACCGATGTGATTTTAATTGTTGTAGTAATAAGGATTCGAACTCTAAGAGTTGTGAAGGTTAAAATTAAAGATTTAACGAAAATAATAAACAAAAGCGACAGTCACTGGGTCTAGGATTCCACCGAATTCATATCATAAGGTTCAATTATTTATTCTCAACAATTATCGCTCAATAAATAAAATAACACCGTTTTTTTTTTTTGTCAAGGTAGATTCTCAAAATATTAGTTATAAATCTTAAGCATGGGACATCAAACATCTAAGCAAGCATGACCCATCAAATAAAATAATAACTAATTAATTCAAATCATATATCAATTTAAAATAAGTGCAAAAGTCATAAAATAAATTCACCCATGTATGAAATTCAGATTCCTCATTGACCAAAGTGTTTAGGTTTAGCTTCTCATGATGAAAACACACTCAAAAATATAATTCATAGCTCAAATGGTGTTTTATTGAAGAAAACTAATAATACAATGAATCTGCAACGTTTCATCAAGCGTTCATAAGTCACCGTTACAAGAGTTGTTGCAAATTCAAAATAAGCGTGCAAACTGATTGTTACGAAGATCATTTTATAAATGACAGGTTCTCAAGCGGTCGATGGACGTTATATTCTTCTTCTTCTTCTTCTTCTCTCTGCAACACAGAGAAATCTACTCGCAACCCTCATTCTTCACCCATATCACTCGATATCCTTTCCTTCAACCCCATCGACCTATTTATACTCAACATCACATAGATCACTACAAGAAGAACGGTCATGTTTGAGTGTATGTGGCAAAAATGGCTATATTGCTACACTTTCATCCCAATGTGACAAAAACCTCTTTCTAGCCACATGAAAATAACTAACGAGGCAAAATACTTGGTTTTTTTCCACAACAAGCTTAGATGTGCGGCAAAAGAATGATATATTGTTGCATGACACAATCTAGGTGTGGCAAAATCGTTATAATTTGTTTCCCATATATATTATTATTATATTATATATTAGAAAAAAGGAAAATCCATTTATGTATGGAAAGAGTCAAAGTCCAT
The DNA here is from genome assembly GCA_023531295.1 of Papaver armeniacum. Lineage (NCBI taxonomy): Eukaryota > Viridiplantae > Streptophyta > Magnoliopsida > Ranunculales > Papaveraceae > Papaver > Papaver armeniacum. The sequence goes on from JAJJWW010017251.1 coordinate 39,227, forward strand.
TTTCTACCCATGCGCATATCCCCTTCATCCCACTATCTCTTGAACCTCTCGTATTCTCTATCTCCATTTTTCTTATTCAACCTTATGAGATCTAACATATCTAAACAAAAATTTAATATTTTTTGTTGATGTGATTAATCTTTTGGGAAGGAAACAAGCTCTCCAGATTACTCATGATTCTTTTTGGGCTTGTTTCTAAATTTTTTCTTTGATTCAACTTTCTTAGATTTGAGGTTAGTCAAAAATAATTTAATCTTTACAATAATTTTATAATCTTAAGGAGTCATTTAATTGAAATGAGATCTATAATTAGGGGTTGTAATCACATAAATTTTTTTCTTTTGTTTCTTTAGATTGATAATGGGATAACCTTCTGTTTTTTTTTTCCTTCGTTTTCGGTTCTTGAACTAGACTCTAGTTTGATAGACTCGTTGATCAAAGTTAGATTTATTCCGGGACAAGGTATGGATCTTCCAAAATTAAAATCTATTGGGTATTATTTAGAATGATATTTGATTATGAAAATTACTATCTTCTTGAACACCGATCTTGCAGAGCAAGAGAACAAGATCGAGAATAAGTTGATTTTGGCAGAGCAGTGAACAAGATCGAATCTAAGTTTAGTTTTTTTTTTTTTTTTTCCCGAAAATTATCATGTGGTCTCATCCTATGATGTATCATGTATATGTACTAAATTTTTATATGAATAAAAATAAGGAGCTGGATCCCCGACTTAAAGGTTTTAACTTAAATTTTCACTTAATTTTCCGGGGTCGTTGATATTTTCACATCCAATGTCCTGTAGATTCAAGCCCTCATAGTATTAAATTTGTGGGCATAGCTCGCAAGCCAAGCCGATAATTGATCAGATACCATATATAATTACAATCATAACAAATATTTACTATTCTTAGTCTCCCCTTATATCGCTTTGATACAAGGAATTCATGGATAGCGTATGTCATGAAAGAAAAACATTCCGATCGCTTTGATGATACATAAGCTGCATAGATTAAGTGCCGTCAGATTGAGGGATTGACTTAACCAAGATTATAGAGCTAATAAAACTCATTCTTTTTGCTTATCTAGGAATTGTTAACCACTACATGATTAATGTTCTTCGTGCTTAGTTTTTTAAACTACCAATTGGACGATTTCATAGGCTATCATCTACTATAACCGACAAAATGGATCGTTTGTGTGGAGCAAATTTAATATGAAATTGTAGACCTCACGAACAAAAGGTGAAAAGCTTAAAATGTATCTGAACTTATATATCTTTAAGTCCATGTAAGCTTATGTTGTGGATGTAAATCAAACAACGTTAATACTAATTCCTTTTTTTACCAAAACAACTTCAGGTATTAGGCCACTTGACTTGTTTCTAAGAATTGTAATTTCGTTTATCCTGTTTAATTTGATCATGGTTTGTAGATCTTGTTTTTATAATTTATCCATGGAAATAATTCACTACGGGAAAATCATCATTTACAACATCAGATAGGGGTTGTAAACCCCCTACTACAACGTTTTTGTGTATTGTAGGTGGGGTATTGTAGAAAGTCCAAGCTATTCTACAATACTTGACTAAGTGTTGTTAAGGGTGATGTGATTCATGGTTCGACAATATTTTGCCAAAGTTGTGATTCTCTTTCGATTTTTTGAAAGCCTAACACAACCCTTTCTTGTTGTTGTATGACTATCTTGGACAACACAAGTAGTGTATCGTAAAAAATATGTAACACAACACTTGTATAAGTTGAAGGTCCATCTTAGACAGCCTAGGATGTGTATCGTAGAAATATGTAACACAACACTTGTATAAGTTGAAGGACTATCTTAGACAACCTAGATGTGTATTGTAGAAATATGTAACACAACACTTGTATAAGTTGAAGGACTATCTTAGACAACCCAGGATGTGTATCGTAGAAATATCTAACACAACACTTGTATAAGTTGAATGACTATCTTAGACAACCCAGGATGTGTATTGTAGAAATATGTAACACCTCATATTACTATGATGAATAAGATTTGCACGACACTTGTTAGTGTTGTAGAACTATGTTGGAAAGACACCTAATTATGTCGTAAAGACATTCTTTCACAACCATTGGTTTGTGTAGTTGGAATATGGAACACAACTCTTGTTAGAGGTTGTGTGCATATAACTATTTTGAAAAAAAAAATTTATAGCTGAAACCAAATTGCCGAAAGTATTTCACATTAACCTGCTAGTGTAACACATTTACATTCATTCTAACATTGTACAGTTCACAAAGAAAGTTCAGTTCCCAATTCTTTACCCACCAATGAATACATGCCTACAATACCACACCGCAATTATTCCTATAACATTTTGTTCTAAAACTAGATAAAGACCAAAGTTTTCATTTCTTTTTTCACTTTTCCCCTTCCCAATTCTTTTTGCAGCCCAAGAACCCACATTATCAACCCCGAAATAGTTAAAAACTAGTTTAGAAACAAATTTAGAGAGATTCAAATGCAAGCTCGATTTACGCTTGAATAGAAATATTAGAGAGTATCTTTCTATTTACCTCAGATGGCTAATTTCAAACTGTAAGGGTTGTCCATATTCATTGAGCAAAGCCTCTTGTTGCAAATACAACACCTCGTCCGTGGCAGCTTCTCTAGCTAGTGATCCGCCGAGTTCCTACATCATCAAACAATAACTTAGGTGAACATTTACGAACACAAACGCCTCATTCAAATCTCAATAAACCGTTTACGTTTTCCAAATCCTGAATAGGTACTTACAATTGGCTTTCCAAAGAATAATAGTCGGAGAGTAACCATGAAATTTAGAGTACTCATCCAAAATCCATGTCATTGTCTGCGTAAAACCCAATTAGGATTACAAATTCAAAACTAACGATGCGAAAATACCACAGAATTATTGTAAATTATATGACTAACAAGTAGTTTTCATACACGGATATACCTGTGCATTAGTTCCCATGTCAGGTGCAGGAATGTCCGTGTGAACCCCAATTAGATCATGAATCTTTTGAGTGAAAACACGCGTAAGACGTTCCAATTCACTCTCAATTCCTTTGGTGAACAACCAATTCTACCTACTTGGATATCTGCTAAACCAAACCTTCCTTCCGCTTGCACTCGTGGAGGTCCCTTCCCTTGTTTTCCTTCAAAGAAATGGAACTCTACTTCTCTGTAACTCAGAAAGTAGATAACCTCAGATACAGTTATCTAACATACAAACCACAAAAGTGAATAAATTGAATCGACATGAACTCAATAAAAAGGAAATGAGCAAATAGAGAGAGAGAGTGAATAAATTGAATCGACATGAACCAACATTCACTAAAACACTCAAAAAAAAAAAAAAAATCTACAATCTAAACATTGAACTCCATAAACCCATCTTAACATACACTCAACCCATCACCGAAATTCACATACACACCGTCAAGACCATCTCGATCTGGCCCCGGTCTTCCTGTTTCACCTGTAGTATATATTAATTTATTACAAGCAATCCCGGATTGACATTTCACAACAATGGATTAAACATAAATCGATAACATGCCTATGGTAAAATTTTCCATAAACCAAAAAAGATATGCAAAACCAATAAGAATTCTCTATGTTAACTAAATCTCATGTTCACGATGCAAAACCTAAATGTAACAAAGAAACCCAGATCCATGGTGGTTCATGATAGTTCTCTAATTTTCTAATCAGAACTTAAGAAGCAAGATGAATTCATACCTAAGGAAGGTAACCTGTAACACTCATAAATCAAGCGAGTGCTCTCTTTATCATTAGATTCAGGAAATTATCATATGAAGCTATATGCGCTCTATTTGATATCAAAAGTTCAGTTCAAATAACGATGAAAGATAAAGAGTAAGCTATGCTGGCATGTATATGCACAATTAATTTAAGAAGCGATTATCATGTAAGAGGGTAAATAAAGATATCAAAAGTTGGGCCGCACTACCTTCCCCGTCCCTAATGTGGCTCCTATTCTTCTTCTTGTCGACTCCTACTTCGTCCCCTTCTCCTTCCGGGACTTCGGCTCTAGTCCTCCTAATACCCCGACCACTAGACCTTATATCATAACCACGACCACCATATGAAAGCTCTTCATAACTTCGATGCTCGTGAGGACCGCAACTGCTTTACCGTGGCTACGCCTGAAGGATACCTACCAAATAATTGCCGCCTCAATTCCCCCGGCATTGAGCAAATAAAATACATCAATTGCAAAATAACTTACCAAGCCAAGAAATCACAAAAGCATAAAATCAGAAATCTATCTCTACAATCAATTAATTACGCTAACATCACATGCAATATAATAAAAACTAAAACGAGACTAACCTGCTAATCTTCTTCAAATGCATAAAGTTACAATATCCATCTTGATTACTAGTATTCTCTTCATACCGCCTACAGTGAAGCTTCACGAAAATCCGTCACATGTGAGAAATCAACAATAATGTAGGACGCTCGAAAAAATAAAACCAAATTAGTACACACAAAAACAGGCATCCAACATTCACAAAACCAAAGAATTCTACCAAGACGAAACAAACTAATCAAAGCTCGGAAAATGGTTACCCTGAATAAAACCTTCCAGTCAAATTCTTAAGAGCATTAGCAGATGTTCTTCCTCAATTGCAGAAATGGACTTAACAAGAACAAGATTAGGGGGTTTTGTACGCATCAAATTCGAGATAATGGAATGATTTGGGGCTTTGATGTTCGTTGGCTATTCAATTACTTCCATTGATTCATGGTGTTTGGAGCTCGGTTCTGAGATGGTTGAGCTGGTTCTGCTTGATTGCAGTCAATGGAGGTGTTGTAGAAAGGGAATTGATTCACTTGCAAGTCAAGGAACGAGAGATATGGAGGAAATTGCACAGCAACAAAGAAGGAAGATACTTGGTTGAACTGATTGAACCAGGAGTGGTCTTGAGCCGAGTTTGGAGAAAAGTGAACCGAGATTTTGAGAAGAATTAGAAGGCTTGAAGTGGAATTGATTGGAAAGCAAATAAGCAAGGTCCTAATATGGGTTTAAAAGGAATTTACTCAATTGTGGTACTAGCACAAAAACAACAGTGAAGATGTCATTTCTCGGGTGTTTTGAAGGGTCTTGTTTGGTGTCATGGGAGGAGACAAAGAAGTTGCTATTGAATTGAGTATAACTAGTCGTCATGAACTCTTGGTTCTCGTTGATTATTGCACAAAAATGATGATTCACATCCATTACTCCATTGCTTACTCCATCCGCCTCAACACCATACATTTCAAGACTCCATTCACATCTCAACCATTCTCGGCTTCCTCAAAGATCAACCAAAGAGCACCATCTTGAACCAGCACTAACATTTCCACCTCACAGATCTATCTCGGTCAAGACCCTACCCCAGAAACCGAAAGCAACACAGCACCCATCTATCTATTCTCCAAGCAACAACACCGGCTCTTCCTGATTTGAAATCGAAACCCTAGATTCTCAAAACATCGATTTATAATCCTCAAATCACCAAACCCAATCTTTAATTTCTTCTTGTTTATCACTAAATTGAAACTTCAATAAAATTCAAAACCCCCGACTTTTCAAATTAAACTCCCATCTCTACGTGCCTTCTCAAGCTCTGTTTCCTCAAACATCACCTCCACGAACTAATTCCTAATCTCGATTATAAGGGTGAGGAATTGGAAGAAAAATCAAAAGAAAGAGTAAAGCTTCGGTGGTGGAAGTCTGGAAGATGAGGAATCGAGGCTGCGAGTAAAATCTTTACTTTTGTCTGTAACCCTAAACTCAAAAACGTAAAACTCTAACCCCAATATATAGATCCAGATTGTATAAAAAAAAATCTGAGATTACTTTGTGAAAGTGAAAGAGAAACACAAAGAGATAGTTGAGATGATATGAAATAACTATCCCTCTCTTCAATTTCATGTTTCAATCGAACGAAAATGAAGGTGGAGGTTATAGTTAGGGTTTTTTCAGCCGCTGAAGGAAAAGGTGGAGGCGTTTAGAGAGAAAGAGATGAGCGAAATGGAAGAGGAGTGAGAGAGAGAATTTTCGTTTTTTTATATAAATAAATTTGGACGTTGATTAGATAGTCATACGGATTCTTGAAAATCTTTGGATTTAATGATTTGATTTAAGACATTCATACGGATCAAGAAAGTGTGTTTTCTTTGTGCTTTCTCTTTGTGTTTTTGTGCTTTCTCTTTGTGCTTTCGGATTGAATTTCAACTAGTCACATAGGTCATGAAGTAATTTCGACAAGTTATACAGGTCATGAAGTACCTTTAGTTCACAATGGTAGACTCAGGTTTGTAGGATACCCCATCGAAATCGATAAATATGAAACTCATTGTCGATTTGAACTTCAAATGTGGTATACCGTCATACAAACTATTTCTCGCATATTGTATGCATACCAGGCTCGAGATCGAAACCTGCCATGAGTTGACTACTATAAGTTATAAAATTGGTAAGAACGACGAATTCATCCATTTACTGTAAGATTCCTTCGAGATATTCCACGAAAATCTTAAAAAAAAACCTTATTTCGCATATTGTATGCGATCGGGATCCGAGATCGAAACTCGCCGTGAGTTGACTACTCTAAGTTAAACTTGTAAGAACGACGAATTCGTTCATTTACAGGTAAGATTCCTTCAAGATATTCCACGAAACCTTAAAAACCCTATTTCTCGCATATTGTATGCGTATCAGATCCGAGATCGAAACCAGCCGTGAGTTGACTACTATAAGTAGGAAACTTGGTAAGAAACGATTTTAATCCATCCATTTACAGTAAAGACTCCTTCGGTATATTCGACGAAACATTATACAAACCTTATTTTTGCATATTTTATGCATACCATGCTCCTAGATCGAAACCCGGTCGTGAGTTGACTACTCTAAGTCGAAACTTGGTAAGAACGACGAATCTATCCATTTACTGTAAGATTCCTTCTAATATTCTACGAAACCTCAAACAAACCTATTTTTGCATATTGTATGCATACCAGTTGATCGAGGTTGAAACCCGGCCCCCGAGTTGACTATTATAAGTCGTAAACTTGGTAAGAACGAAGAAACCGTCCATTTAAGGTGTAAGATTCCTTCAAATATCTACGAAACCTTAAAAAAACTATTTTTCGATATTGTATGCATACTGTGCAGTTTAAATGAGATCAAAACCTGCCGTGAGTTAACTACTATAAGTCGAAACTTGGTAAGAACGACATTTAATCCATCCATTTACAAGTAAGATTCCTTCGAGATATTCTACGAAACCTTAAAAAAACCTATTTCGCATATTGTATGCGTACTTGCAAGAACAGATCCGAGATCGAAACTTGGCCGTGAGTTGAGTACTCTAAGTAAGAAACTTGGTAAGAACGACGAATTCATCCATTTACAGGTAAGATTGCTTCAAGATATTCTACGAAACCTTAAAAAAACCATATTTCTGCATATTGTATGCGTACTAGGATCTGAGATCGAAACTCCGGCCGCGAGTGACTACTCTAATTCGTAAATCTGGTAAGAACGACTTAATCCATCTATTTACGGGTAAGATTTCTTCAGATATTCTACTTAAACCTTAAACAAACCCTATTTCTCGCATAAATGTATGCATACCAGGCTCTTAAATCGAAACCTTTTCCGTGAGTTGACTACTCTAAGTCGAAACTTGGTAAGAACGAAGAAACCATCCATTTCAGTAAGATTCCTTCGAAATATTCTAGAAACCTTAAACAAACCTTATTTTTACATATTGTATGCATACCGTGCTCGGAGATCGAAACTCGACCGCGAGTTGACTACTCTAAGTCAAAAATTTGGTAAAAACGATTTAATCCATCCATTTACTGGGTAAGATTCCTTCGGTATATTCTATGAAACCTTAAACAAACCTTATTTATGCATATTCTATGCATAACATGCTCCGAGATCGAAACATGGCCGCAAGTTTACTACTCTAAGTCGAAACTTGGTAAGAACGATTTGAATCCATCCATTTGCTGTGTAAGATTCCTTCAAGATATTCTACGAAACCTTAAAAACCCATATTTCTCGCATATTGTATGCGTACTAGGATCCGAGATCAAACCCGGTCGCGAGTTGACTACTCTAATTCGTAAACTGCAAGAACGACGAATCCATCTATTTACAAGTAAGATTTCTTCTAGATATTCTACGAAACCTTAAACAAACCCTATTTCTGCATAAATGTATGCATACCAGGCTCTTAAATCAAAACCTTTTCCGTGAGTTGACTACTCTAAGTCGAAACTTGCAAGAAACCGAAAAAAAACCATCCATTTATAGGTAAGATTCCTTCAAATATTCTACGAAACCTTAAAAACTTATTTCGTATATTGTATGCATACCGGGCTCCAAGATCGAAACCTGGTCGCGAGTTGACTACTCTAAGTCAAAAACTTGGTAAAAATGACGAATCCCTCCATTTACAGGTAAGATTCCTTCGGTATATTCTACGAAACCTTAAATAAACCTTATTTATGCATATTGTATGCATACCAGGATCAGAGGTTGAAACCTGGCCCCGAGTTGACTATTATAAGTCAGAAACTTGGTAAGAACGAAGAAACCGTCCATTTACAGGTAAGATTCCTTCGAAATATTCTATTTCAACATAAACCTTAAAAAAAACTATTTACGCATATTGTATGCATACTGTATTCTAGGAGATCAAAACCTGGCCGTGAGTTAACTACTATAAGTCAGAAACTTGGTAAGAACGACGAATTCATCCATTTACAGGTAAGATTCCTTCGAGATATTCTACGAAACCTTAAAAAAAAACCTATTTCTGCATATTGTATGCGTACCAGGATCCGAGATCGAAACCTGGCCGTGAGTTGACTACTCTAAGTCAGAAACTTGGTAAGAACGATTTAATTCATCCATTTACGAAAGTAAGATTGCTTCAAGATATTCTACTTAAACCTTAAAAAAACCATATTTCGCATATTGTATGCATTTAGATCCGAGATCGAAACTCCGGCCAGCGAGTTGACTACTCTAATTCAGAAATCTGGTAAGAACGACGAATCCATCTATTTACAGGTAAGATTTCTTCTAGATATTCTACGAAACCTTAAACAAACCCTATTTCTGCATAAATGTATGCATACCAGGCTCTTAAATCGAAACCTTTTCCGTGAGTTGACTACTCTAAGTCAGAAACTTGGTAAGAACGAAGAAACCATCCATTTACAGGTAAGATTCCTTCGAAATATTCTAGGAAACCTTAAACAAACCTTATTTTTACATATTGTATGCATACCAGGCTCAGAGATCGAAACCTGACCGCGAGTTGACTACTCTAAGTCAAAAATTTGGTAAAAACGATTTAATCCATCCATTTGCTGTAAGATTCCTTGGGTATATTCTATGAAACCTTAAACAAACCTTATTTATGCATATTCTATGCATAACATGCTCCGAGATCGAAACCTGGCCGCAAGTTTACTACTCTAAGTCAGAAACTTGGTAAGAACGACGAATCCATCCATTTACAGGTAAGATTCCTTCAAGATATTCTACGAAACCTTAAATATTTCTGCATATTGTATGCGTACTAGGATCTGAGATCGAAACCTGGTCGCGAGTTGACTACTCTAATTCAGAAATCTGGTAAGAACGACGAATCCATCTATTTGTTGTGTAAGATTTCTTCTAGATATTCTACGAAACCTTAAACAAACCCTATATCTCGCATAAATGTATGCATACTCGTGCTCTTAAATCAAAACCTTTTCCATGAGTTGACTACTCTAAGTCAGAAACTTGGTAAGAACGAAAAAACCATCCATTTATAGGTAAGATTCCTTCGAAATATTCTACGAAACCTTAAAAAAACTTATTTCTGTATATTGTATGCATACCGGGCTCCAAGATCGAAACACAGTCGCGAGTTGACTACTCTAAGTCAAAACTTGGTAAAATGACGAATCCCTCCATTTACGGTAAGATTCCTTCTAAGATATTCTACGAAACCTTAAATAAACCTTATTTATGCATATTGTATGCATACCGTGCTCCGAGATCGAAACCTGGCCGTGAGTTGACTACTATAAGTCGAAACTTGGTAACAACGACGAATCCATTCATTTACGGGTAAGATTCCTTCGGAATATTCTACAAAACCTTAAATAAACCCTATTTTGCATATTGTATGTAAAATGTGCTTCAAGATTGAAACCTGGATGTGAGTTACTACTCTAAGTCATAAACTACTTGGTAAGAACGAAGAAACTATCCATTTACAGGTAAGATTCCTTCGAAATATTCTACGAAACCTTAAAAAAAACTATTTCTGCATATTGTATGCATACCGGGCTCAGAGATCAAAACCTGGCCGTGAGTTAACTACTATAAGTCGAAACTTGGTAATAATGACGAATTCATCCATTTACTGGGTAAGATTCCTTCGAGATATTCTACGAAACCTTAAAAAAAAAAACCTATTTCGCATATTGTATGCGTACCGTGATCCGAGATCGAAACTTGGCCGTGAGTTGACTACTCTAAGTAAGAAAATTGTAAGAATTTACGAATTCATCCATTTACAGGTAAGATTGCTTGAGATATTCTACGAAACCTTAAAAAATCCTATTTCTGCATATTGTATGCGTACCAGGATCCGAGATCGAAGGCCGTGAGTTGACTACTCCAAGTCAGAAACTACTTGATAAGAACGACGAATTTATCCATTTACAGGTAAGATTCCTTCGAGATATTCTACGAAACCTTAAAAAAACCCTATTTCTGCATATTGTATGCGTACCAGGATCCGAGATCGAAACCTGGCCGGGAGTTGACTACTCTAAGTCGAAATTTGGTAAGAACGGTTAATTCATCCATTTACAGTGTAAGATTCCTTCGAGATATTCTACGAAACCTTAAACAAACCTTATTTATGCATATTCTAGGCATACATGCTCCGAGATCGAAACCTGGCCGCGAGTTGACTACTGTAATTCTGAAACTTGGTAATAACGATTTAATCCATCCATTTACGGGTAAGAAATATATCGTAATTGGATAAGAAATATATCGTAATTGAACATCCCGTGTTCGAAGATTACCAGAGTTAAAATGACCATATTACCCTTACAGAAATAAAGGTAATAAATATTACGAAGATTGTGAAAATTACTAAACTATCCTTATCTGAAATAAGTAAAGTAAATATTACAGATAGTGAAAATGATCATATTACCCTTCATGGAAATTTGTGCAATAAATATTATAGAGATTGTGAAAGTGACACGACTACCCTTATCCAAAAAAAATTAAAGTAAATATTACTGCTTGTGAAAATGACCATATTACCCTTCTTGAAATTAATGCAATAAATATTATGAAGACTATGAAAATGACCAGACCACGCTTATCGGAAAATAAGTAAATTAAATATTATAAATTTTTAAAATCACCATATTACCCTTACTAGAAATAAAGGTAATAAATATGATGGAGACTGTGAAAATTACCCCGAGACTACCCTTATCTCGAAGTGAGTAAAGTAAATATTACAGATAGTGAAAAATGTATGTAATTATTTACAGAGAAGGAGTGTATGTGATTGTTTACAGAGAAGGCTTCGTGTTGTTTGCGTCTCAGTCACCTGAACATTATTTTTGAGCATTACATTTTGTTTTACAACTCTTATGAAGGGTTGTCATAAAGTTAGTGTATTAAAGAACCACAAACTTGATAGAACATGTAATAGTGTAGGTATGGTTAGTGGTGTAGACTTCCATACGGGAGGTTGAGGATCAAATCCCCCCATCCTCATTTCTTCTAATGTTCTACATTTTTACTTCAACAACACTTATAAGTGTTGTTATACATTTTATTTTAAAAAAAAAAAAAAAAAGCCAAAACTTGTGAACGGTAAGGATGGTTGATGAGCTAGACGTCCATACAATAGATTCATGTTCGAATCTCCCCTATAACCTCATTTTTTCCAACATTATATATTTTTACTTTAACAACACTTATAAGTGTTGTTGTAGGTTTCTATTTAAAAAAAAGAAAAAAACCGAAACTTGTGAAGAAAGGGTGGTTGATGAGCTAGACTTCCATGCGAAGAGGTTCATGTTCGAATCTCCCCCTCTAACATTTTTCATTATCATATTTCGTGTTCTTCAACAACACTTGTCGGAATTGTGATAGGCTAAGTCACTACATTTATGGAACATTATATATTTTTACTTCAACAACACTTATAAGTGTTGTTGTAGGTTTCTATTTAAAAAAGAGAAAAAAAAATCAAAACTTGTGAACTGAAAGGGTGGTTGATGAGCTAGACTTCCATGTAGTAGGTTCATGTTCGAATCTCCCCTCTAACATATTTTTCATTATCATATTTTTGTGTTCTTCAACAACACTTGTGAGTATTGTGATAGGCTAAGTCACTACATATATGGAACAACGTTGTTATAGCTAAATGTCGTCACAACTGTTTTGCTTAAGGAGTTGTCGTTTGTTTTCTTAGCACAACCCCTTGTTTCCTAAGGGTTGGCAGTGATGATATACGACAACTCTTCCTTTGAAACCAGTTGTAAAACATAGGACTTTCTACAATACTTAGCAAAGCGTTGTAAATCTTATAAGAAACAAAAAGATTTTGAGAGATACTATTATGTATACGAAAAGCAAATCAAGTATGGTCCCGGCTTGAGCCGAGCTTTACCCACAAAGTTAATATATTAGGGCTTAGATATTGGACGGCTAGATGTAATTACATCGATGGCCATAAAATTAAGTAAGAAGTTAAGTTAAAAACTTAAGTTAGGGGATCCGGTCCCATAAAAATAAATAAACAAATTGAGAATTTTGTCCCTTGTTATTTTTTTCAGTATAAAATCAAAATCAATAACAAGATAAAATTAATTACTATTATTATCATGAACAAAAAATATGGTAATAAATATTTTTGACCCATTAATGCGGTAACGGATTTTTCAATTAAAATAAAATAAAAAATAAAAAAATATTAATAGAAAACCTTTTTGCCTCATGTTTTAGCTCACCAATGGGTGCAAAAAAACACGACTATTGCCGCAAGAAGACATCTTAGGTGTGGCAATAACTTCTTGTCACACAGTTTCTTGCCACAGGGTGTGGCAAAGGAAATTGTGTGGCAAAAGGCTATTGCAACACAAAATACGGGTTCATGCCACACAAAGAACGTGTTGCAATACATTAACTTTTTTTGTAGTGGATACTCCGTGAGTGAATGCGAATAATCCCGTAATAATCATGTTTATCTTCCACGATCACTTGTGAGAATAATCTTCCTTTCTTAGCTCCATCACAACGTCCGCATGGTTTTGACACACTCCAACACATTCAAAACAATCACCACGAGTCCAACTCTCCGGGTCAAACCTACGATTAGCACTCCAAAAATAACTTAGAAAAAAAGAGAATAACCCATGTACGTGCATATACTCTGTTTTTCTTCTAACTTCACGTTTCAATCGATTCCAGGGCACATACATTCCCTGTTTTAATGGAACAAGTCATTTCCCAACCAATTCCAACTAAATTTCCGATTAAATCTCATTGAACCACTTCACAAATGTATGCAGATGAACCGCCTAAAACCCGTGAATATCTTCCTTGCCATGTTTTACGAGACTAAACTCAAATATTCCTTGTTTACGAAATCAAATATATTATCTACCCTGTTTAGTTGTGACAGCTCATTCCCTATCAAAAACAACAAAAAAATCCAAATCAAGTTCGTCTAAATCTTTCAAAATATAAACCCGAGAAGTATCTTTCCTTGTTTAACTAAAACCCCGACGATCCACCCAAATCTAGTTAATCCAAACAACCATATCATCCCTGTTATTCTCTTACAGGTCCATACCATCACAATCCCGCCATTGAATCTCTTTAAATTTTCCCTCAAATTCGAACAGAAGATTGCCCAGGTGACTGCTGCACTTTCCCACCAAAAGTACTTTTTATGTTTTGCCTTCAAACCGATCCTTCTAGCCAAATTAGTTCCACTCTAAAGACCTTACCAATCCTGTTTAACCCAAAGGAAGATACCTAATAAATTTCAACCATTGAGTCTCGGTCGAATGAGCTCCAAAGCCAAACCCTAATTCTCGCCACCATTTTTCCCCACAAAACCGAAAATTCAAATGAAGAAGAAGGTCGCCCTTATCCAGAGTGCGTGGGTTCCGATAGTAATTAGTGTACCCCTTATCAGATGAGGTACCCCTTATCTAAAATTCGGAGTCCGAATAACACGTGTCCTCTTGCCAAAATTAACTTTTCGAGCAACATTTTCCACAAGAGCTTATTTCCTTGAATAGACTTAAAAACAAGATTATTAGTGATAAAATGAGTCTTAGCTAATGTATTTATGGGTGAAAATGCGTTGCACTTTGTGCTTATCATTCACTTTAAACTAGGATGTGATTACAACACAAGAATCACCAGATCTCCATGGGCTCTAGAAGATTTGAGCACATCATGAAACAATGCCCAGAACTTTCCCGAGAATGTGAGAAAATGAGATTCTTTTCACCAGATACGTTCATGGAGAAAATGTCGGACATGAAGATAACTTGTCATACTGAAGAGATCAAGCCAACTACAAGCCAAGAATTTTCCATTATAGCCAATCCTCAAGAATGCAACAAGAATCATCGGGATTAATGCATGAAGATGCTGATACCATAAGGATATTACCAATATTATCTCCTACAACCACTCCTCGGAAAAAGATAACCATGCACACAATAATTATGTTATCAAGTCTGTGCTAATTTCTAGTCAAAATAAAATTGTAGCGCCCCACAAGCTAGCATCTTACTAATCCTGGATATTAACTTAATAATAAGGCATCGAGAATCTAAAACATCTATTTAAGAATTAATTTAGAAGTTCTAAACAAAGATTAACTCAAATCTAAACCTTCTCTGAAATATATACAAGAACTCATCTCAAATGATACATATATACTTATGAGTTGATTTACAAACAGAGATATAAACACTCACACACACAAAAAACATAGCGGAAGCTAACCAACTTCTCAAGCTTTTATTGTCACATGCACATCTTGATCCGTCTTTGAAATCAAAGTGGGAATTGAGTGAGCACATCATCCCTAAAAGGGGTGCCCAGTAGAAATAATAACTAACTTTCATGTAATCACTCGAATGATTTGAAGACAATGCAGGTTTTGTTGAAAACCAATAAATCACGGAAAAAACAGAATAAGCATAATAAAATAATAAGTTGTACGCAAGGTAGTTAATATCGTATCGGTATCGTATCGGTCGGGTCTGTACACCTATACAAATGATAATATATGTTTTTATAGGCTTATACATCATCAGGATTTTTTTAATATTTATTATTTATCAAACAAAAAAATATATTGATATAAACATAATAGAAAATAATAATTGTAGTAAACATACTTCAACCTTACAAAATAAAGGTGGTTGATTAGAGCCTTATACTATTAACAACGAAACCAAACATTGAATGTTTGTTAGCCCATCAACATCACATTTACATTAATTACATCCACCATAATCATATATGAAGTTACCAAAATTAGTGGGTTACTTTCTTGAACTAAAAGTTCAAGAAATCATATCAAAAGACAAAATACATTAGTGATATATCAGTGTACAAGTGAAACCTATATTATCAAGATACAAATGAAACCGATATATCGGTCCGTTAAGGACGATACACGCGTTTTTATCGTTTCTCCTTCGTATCACCGATATTTTCAATATCGTAAATATTTTTTCCTATATCCTATAAAAACCTTTAATATTGGCCTATACAATCGATATTGACTACGTAGGTTGTACGGAAATATAAAGTTCTACAAATCATTGACAAACATTCACAATGAAATAATAGTTGAGCGACGTTTTCCTTCGGAGTAGCAAGGAATGAGCGTTGCGGAATCTTCAATGATCATTAAATTACCGTGAGGTTTTTCCAGCCTCGAAGTCATAAACGATGTGTACCTTACCATTACCTCATTTTACGCGCACTATACATAGCAAGTATCAAAGAAACTAATGGTAACAACATTATATCCGAAAGAAGTGCTTACACGTTGGAGTGCTCGGTCCCCACGCGTAAATCCAACCATCATATATAAGATTATCAACATCATTTCTCTAAATACCAAAACATAATATAATAGATTTTTGAAAGTAATCTAAAATAAACAATAAGCATCCATTTATGAGACATTAGTTGCCCGAAATACGAAATAGGGAATTATATTGTACTCAATACTCAAGCCTATATAAAATTGCGCCCAATTTTCAAGTTTTTCATAGATTTGCTTAAATTAGATATAAACTTTGGGGCACACATCTCATACCAATCAAAAGGAAACCTTATTCCTTACATGCTAACAACTAGTAAATTACGTAGTTGATTTCAAGTAAATGGAAAGAAAAATCTTTTGAAGATAAGTAATTACTCCCAAAACACATATATTAGTTGTTTCTAAAGATCCAATCCCATCCCAAAATATAAAAGAAAACTAGTTTGTATTACACACATATAATACATGCATACACATATCATATAGTGACAAGGATATGCATGCATTTCACAAAAAGATAGATTTGTAAAACAATAATGAATAGGCTCATCAATGGAAGAATATCCGTCGGATATTTAGAAATCCGATATCCAACAAGTTAAGGACTACCGGATATTCGATATCCGATAATATCCTATAGGATACCAAAATAGATATCGTTCCGATAGGTTAAGCTATCGGATATCGAATATTTATCCGATAATATCCGATTCTGACAAAAAAAAAAAAAAATCTATAGTCTGTAAAACATATGCAGAGGTGAAATTTAAGTTATATTTCTCATACATACTATCCAAATTGTCTTCAAAAACAGCTTACTCTAAGTAGTTATGTCTCTAAGTATCTCTTACTCACACACATACATGAAAAGAAACACAAGCAAATGCTATAGAAAGTAAGAAACTTGAAACACGAAGTATATAAGTATTTGTCACTCTCCTCTCCAGCCTACGACTCTCTTGACTTCATTCATTCGTCTTCGATTTCCAAATTTTCCATATCGCATTATAACAAGTCAACATTCGGATAAGATACACAACTACATAAGTAGTAATAATAGGAACTAAGAAGAATAATGTAGATGAAACTATGACCGAGTTTAAGCAAAAAAAAAAAATGTTACCTTTACAAATGAAATCTGGCAACCAATCGCTTAAGCACAACAATGCTTCAACAACCTCTGGATCTAATGAAGCTCTGTGTGTTGTAAGCATTCTACCACCTGCACTGAACATTGATTCGGATGCCACACTGGTGACTGGGATAGCCAAGATATCTCTTGCCATCTTTGCAAGAGTTGGGTACTTAGTGCATTTAGCTTCCACCAACTCAAGATTTCAAACAAATACTCATATTTTGATGAGCCTTTGCTAAGCATTGGTTCTTCTAAATACTCGACCCAACTCGATTTCGCACCTCAAATTCAATGTTCTCCATCATAAACTCAAGCATATTCAGGATCACATACTTCATCCGGGATTGTCGAATCTATCATACTTGAGCTAGAGATGGCAGGGGGCGCCAAAATAGTGTTCATCTGCATTTGAGTTTTGTGAATCATACTCATAGAAAAGAGCTGTCAATTTTGTTTTGAATTTGTTATACCCACCGCATAGCCGTTCCATACAATTTCTTATAACGAAACTTTACCCATCTTGCCTTGTATCTAGGATCTAACACAACTCCGATGCCCATAACCAATTACTTTCAAACCAATACACATCAAAATTTTCCCTCATCTTCAACCCCATATCTTCCGATATACTTATAATCACTTGTCTTCCCATTGTTTGATGCACTTTTTAGCTTCATAGACCCCATTGTAGTACAGATTTGCAGTTGGATATTTCATCCCCGCAAACCGGGGTTGAAACATCATTAAACACCTCTAAAACTTGCAAATAACTACCCTTGTTGCCACTCGTCTTCACTTGGTATACAATCGAATTCAGGATCAAGGAAAGCTAATCTTTGAAACCCTTTTTCAACTCAATTGCATTTTTAAGCATAAGAAAACCGAGTTCCATCGAGTGTCCACGTCAAGACTAACTCGCCTTTCGGACAACCTACATTGTGTGATCTGCAGGTTTCAAACCTCTCTTTTCTAGCTTGTGAAGCTTTAACATACTTAACACAAGCTCTAATTGATTGCACAAACTCAGCAGCAACTTTCATACCATCTAGGACAACCAAATGAAGAATGTGGTTGGCACACCTCATGTGAAACAATTCCCCATCAAGAACTAGACAATCCTTATTATTTAGCCACTTAATCAAATTTCTCATCATAACACCATTAGCAAAGAAGATTATCATTTGATTAAAGCAAGGAATTTCCTATCTATGTTCCATTCAATAGTGCAAGTTTTGATACATTCTGTGAGAACATCTGTGTGTGGTGATGGCACTAAAATATAAGCTAATGTTTTCTTAACCAAATTCCATTCATCATCTATGTAGTGGCATGTTACACAACAATACCCATCTTTAGTATGCTTAGCAGTCCACATATCAGTTGTAAGACTACATCTAGAGGTCAAATTATCCAATACTACTTGCAATTCTTGTTTTCTGCCTTCATGAAAAAACTTCATCAAATCACTTAAGGTTGTGTTTCTACTCATGATCTTAACAAAGAGGTTCAAAGACTTGCAATACATTCTAAAGTAAAAATGTTGAGCCATGTTTAGAGGGTAATCATGCTTAGCAATCATTTTAACCATGTATTCCCTAGAAACCTAGGATCATACCGCCAATTAGCTAATTTTAAAGCTTTGTTACCTTTGTTTCAAAGGAAGTAGAAATCTTTTGTTGTTCATCCTTGTTCTGTGGTCTCTTATGGCAAATCTTTAGATGATTCTGCCAGAACCTTGTAGTACCACTACCACTATCGCATCAACTACCTTCTTGCAATGATGGCATGTACCTAGTACAATGACTTCTCTCACGTGTATTTTCTTATTGTGTCTTACTTTACAATCCCTTTCAAATTCATCCCACACTTTGGTGACCTTATTGTTCTAAGCTTTTTCTTGCAAGCAGCTTATCGGTGGATCGACCAACTTCTCCATCTTCATCATCTGTATGAGAGCCTGGCATGTTATCATCAGCTGGGTTCTCTTCTGGTTCTGGTAATCTCCTAGTGTCACTAATGCCCGGTGTTGAGCCAATTGCTGAAGCTTGAACACTTTGTGATTGTGAACCATCCCTAGAAACGACAACATTTGATTGAGATTGAGGCAAATGGGTTGACTTTGAGGTTGGAACTGTCTTGCCCTTGGCTGGTTTTTAAACATTTTCGCAAGCGCCTATATTAAAATTAAACACAAAGTAAGCATTTGTCCAAGTGAGATTATAAAATGGAACATTAAACAAAGAAAGATTATAACAAGAACAAGAGCATTGCATTAAACATAACTCGGCCGAAACCAAGATTATAACGTAATCATTCGGAAACCAAGATTCAAGAATTTGGTCATAAATCTCGTGCATCATTGTCTTAATATATATGCAGGTTATAATTTGGTTATAGATTATAACGTAACTCGACCGACAATATCCTCCATAGATAAAAAATATGCAGCGAAGTCATTATCAAGTTACAAGGGAACCATGAACTTTGTGTCACTACCAAGTTTTAAGTACTGCTCATAGATACAAAGATATAAATACGCTCAAGCAGATAGTTCATGGAGTCAACAACGCAATACCAATCCCACAAGCATATTCATTATCAAGCAGATAGTTCATGCAAATTGGTCGGAGTATTAAGAGTAAGGAATCATTTTATTCTAAGAATGGGGTTCAATTACTTTCTATATATAATCCATACAATCCCACAAGCATATTCATCATATCCATAGATTCTAAACTCTATCACATAGTAAAGCTTCTCATTTATACACAAACACCGAAATAAACACAATATGGAAGTAGAATTAGAAAATCAAATACCTTAGCTAGAGACTAGAGAGTGTCTCTGTGGAATCACTAATACATTCAGTGCAATCACCTGCTTGAATCCCAAACTTATCAACCTGAACATTAAAAGAAAATCAGCCATCAATTATCCGGACAAAGAATTTGCAAAATAAACTCATAATATCCTAATAATTAGCCGATTATACCCAAAATCAAACAAATATAACTCAACAAGTTTATCCTATGATTGAGAAGAAAACCCAAATTTTGAAACAACAACGTAAACCCTAATATGCAATTTCCTCGATTTCAAAACCCTATTAAATTCTAATTTCATAGAAACTCATACAAATTAATCACTCTATATCATAATACTAGATAATTATCTACACAGAGAAGAGAAAGATTGGTACCAGCGTAATTTAGGTATAGCTTAATCCATCACACCCTCAATCTTTCGCGTAAAGTTTAACAAATCGCAATGAGCAGTAAGAATCGAAGATGACTAACTAACTCTGCCGCTAAAACGAAGAATCAAGATGATAAAGATTGTTGCAGACTTGCAAGAGATTCGGTGGAGAGGCGGTGAGAAATGAGAAGTAGAATTGAGAAACTGAGAAGAGAAAACGAAAAAAATAAATAAATGACTTGTCGAGTCCTCGACTAGTGGAGGCAAATAAGGATTTGGAAAAATTACAATTACGTCCTTAACATATCGGATATCTAAACAAACGGATATAGCTTAATCCGATTCGATATGTTAAGGAAGAAATATCCGATAACATATTATATCCGATATCCGATAAAAACGGATAAAATCCTATAGGATCTCGAATAATCGAAAACGGATTAGGATATCGGACAAATATTGTGACCTAATAATGAATACAAAAAGAGTTCGTCATCGGATCCCTCCTCTTTTGATGACAAGCCTCGCCTACCTCGAGATCCACAATCTATTCGTCTTTTTGAATCGATCGTTTTAATAACAACTAAATGTTAATCACACAAGCACTCTAAAGATTATCCAAAAGTTCTCATACAAGGCTTAAAACATAGTCTCATACAATTCTCTAGTTATAAGCTAAGTGAACTATCTAATGGTTCTAAGCCCATTTAAGGTTCTACACCTTTTCATTATCTAACTTTAACATATCTAATGGTTTACTAATTTAATTGGATTGGTTTTATAGTCCATTAGATAAGTCTTAAGAAGATCTACAACTTTCAGAAGGAATCAAAGGCTAATTAGGACCATAAAGGGTCCAAAACATCAAACTAAGAATACATGGTACCAAACCCAAGCCCATTGGGTCTGACCCGACACGGCCCGATAGTCCAAAGTTTGGTCCACGGCGTTCATCATACAAGACTTAAGAACTACTCAAGGAACCGGTGGAACTTCATCGACTAAACACTACACCATTTCAGGATTTTGTCACAAAGCTATGCATTACTTATTGATTTTGTAACAGTTATAACGTACTAAATAGGCCAGGTTATTAATAATTGTGATGGTATTTTGTAACGGTTTTATCTCGCGACAAAAGGCGTAAATAGTCACATATAAAAATCGTTACAATAATTAATAGCCACAATTGACCAAATTTTATGATAGCGACACGTTTCATTTTTGTCACATTTATCTTAACGGTTTTAATCTTTACTCTCTATTAACCACAATTGAGTATGACACGTGTCTTAAAGAGTCACATTTACAGCTTAACGCTTATAGGCACATTACCGAATCCTTGCAACGAATGCTTCGGCGACACGTGTCCTTTTTTGTCACGGTTAAAGTAACAGCTATTAGTGTTGCCATGAATTTGTAACAGTTACTCATAGGACACGTGTCGTCGCTTTAGTCACTTTCGCCTATGATGACGCGTGTTATTTTTTTCTTCACAATTTGTGTCACAGTTATAACTAATAGTGACAATTTTTTATGTTACAATTAAAAAAATGGGTAGCCTGGATCATTTTCATGGACTGGCCTTCCGGTTTACAGGCTGTAATACAATTAAAACCGAACTTGGAACCTGTGCCGCAATTTCTTATTTTTCAATCTGCAGTTCATGCATTCTCAAAGAAGATTCATACATTCATTACGAACACAAGTAGAACAGACTCGTTCCATTCGTTATGAAATTTAACCCAAAACAATTCAAAGCTAACAGTCTGAGCTGCCATAAAGCTTCTCAAAGTAATGCGGCCCTTTAATGACGCTGTGTCATGGCCAGGCATGTGCCTCTCTATCAAGCCTTTAGTGTGTAAACCCAAGTCTGAAGAAAAAAATGGTATTCAACAATCAATGAATGACAGGATGACCGATTCAATCATTCAAGAAAGTGAAAACACATTGTTAGTAAAATTTTATTAAGAGCGAGAAGCACCTAATCTAGGCTCCGCGTAATTTTCACCAAATGTCAATTTACAGCATATCAAAGTCTTTTTGTTCGGGAAGGCTTACTACTCTTCTCAAACACTCCCAACAATAGAAGGTTCACATCAGATTAGTATCACACCGCACTGAAGTTATCTATCAGTGAAGTAATCTATTACCTACATTACGAAAAATAGAAATCGACCATCTTGTACCATCTAAAGCAAAGTGATCAAAGTTATGATACAAAAGATTCTTACTTGAGCCAAGTAGTTCAGATTGCTGTTGGCGGTGGAGGGCATCCATATTTCCAAATGGTCTACCTTATCACTGTTTAAAAGAATGCATTCCATTAGTGAGAAATCATAACCATGCCCTGAGGCACTCATCATCCATGATATATATTTGTAAAATGCTCATCCCATTGAAATTCCAAATAAATTAGACAGTGCACATACACCATATGGCATTTAACAGAATGATGAAGAATAAAATAAACAAGATGCTCAGAATCAATTATATAAACAAATAATTATATTGGTGAATCAAAAATAAATCTACACTAGTTTTTAAACTTCTTTACGAAGATGGCTGCGAAATAGCTAGCCAAGAAAATTATTAACATACTCGATCTATTCCTTGTTACTATATTATGCAGCCATACACACGACTAATACTTTATTTGTGAAGGTTATAATTAAGAACAAGTTCATCGAGGAAATGATGGAAGTTCATAACCATACTCGAGATCTATCAAAGCCTCCTCCAAATCATCACCACCTTGTAATCCAAAGTAGAATAGAAAACTGGACTAACAAATATAATCTTGTAATGCAAAAGTATGAATGAGTAGCGAGATAAAACTTACATCGTGTCGACCTTCTCCTCTATTATCTTGATAAACGCCTCAACCAAGTCTCAGACGGACAATTCATCTCGGTTATCTTGCAATGCTTTTGATTATTATTTCTTTGAATAAGCTGCCAGTGCCTACAAAAAGAAAGTTGGGGTAAAATTAAGTCTACAATGGTGGATCAGCGAAAACCAAATGGTGTTGTTTCTCAGTTCAAATATAATCGGTAAGTTTAATCAATTACTTGATATATTACAATTTTAACTTTTTTTTGTGCTTTCTTCAATTTTGTAGTTTAAGAGCTGGAGTTAGTGCTTTTCAGATGTTATACTGAGGAACTTCAGGATTAAAAACAACCACTTTATGTTAGTTATTGCATGCTACCGTTTGCAACTTTTTATGGAACAGGTTCTAAAGCAGACATGGATAAATCTATTACTTGTGAAGTTAAATACATACCAACACGTAGACCACACTAATTGGAAATAACAACAACAATTAAACAGGTACAGAATCTTAGATAAAGTACATAACTGTGTTATCCTGTTGAAATGCTAACCACATAAATCAGAGTTCAAGAGAAGACCAACCGTATTTAGGGGCACTGCACTAATCCGACAGACACTTGGTAACAAACGATTGACTTTAATTTCTGAAACCCTTCTTTGTTAGATTATGCCTTCAACTTGTTAAAATCTACAGGTTTTAGTATAATACCAGTACGTTAGTTTAATGAAGCTAACAACAGACGAACGAAAACAACAGACGAACGAAAACAACAGGGAAGTTGTAAATCCTCCCTATGCCAGCTCAAGCAAGGGAAGGCAAATACGTCAATGATAGACGGGGGAGTTGTAAATCCTCCCTGCCAAGCTAACCAGAGTCATTCAAATTAAATATTTGAAATATAGAAGCAATTCCAATTAAATATTTCAAGCTAACCTGGTAAGCAAGAATGTGGTCATTCAAGGTTCCTCTAGCTTTCAGCTCTTGCATGATCAACTACGATGCAATCCTCCATCCGATCGCTATAAGATCTCCCCGCATCCTCGACATAACCGGTACTCCATAAGCTGAAGAATATCATCACCTAAAATGCTATCACAAAGGTAAGTAACTAATGGAAGCCGCCAAAACAAAAGAACAACATTGATTGCGAAAATGTAGAAATGTTCTCGTTTAGAACAGGAAACTAACAAGGAAACTACCCTCCTCAGGATTAGAGAATTTTCATAGCTCTGCTCTATCAAGTTATCCATGGACTCAATATAACCTCTACGTTGATACCACGACTTTATAATGGAGACAGGTAGCCTTGACAGATACGAGTCTTCGCTAAAAATCGAAAAACTTGGTTAATTAGTCACGGTGACATAAAATTTAAATTTTATTCAAAAAATTATTAAGAACTATCGTCAAGAAGAACCACCGAACATGTCTTGAAGAACACGGATGCTTGACCCACTTGTAAATATGGAGTACTGAGGGTAAAGTGGTGGCACAACAAGTCTCGTATGAATACTTTCAAGTAAATTCCATAAACACATTCATCGGTTTTCCCACTGCGCATACAGAAAAATACATATTAAAAATGACAAAATATTATAAGGTTTAAAAACCACCAATTTCGAAATATTTACCTCCTTTAGGGCACAAGGCTTGGATTTCTAAGGTTAATTTCACCGCCTCGTCAAACAATGTTGTCACCTCAGCAAAACTTTTCGTTTTTTTAACGATCTAATTTTGACATATTCCAGATGCAGGTGTCTTTGCCTAGATAAAAAAGATAAAATTAATCAATTATTGAAAGGATGAAGAAAAGATGAGCATAAATAACCACAAACTATATCTGACATACATACTTGGTTTAATGCAACAACTAAGGCCATCATTGTTTGGTTGCAAGGACCCCCTTGAAAAACTTACCTGCAATACAAAGATACTTATTTGGTTAAGACGTATTACTGAAATTTTTAGACTATCAATATAATGAATTCATTGAACTATATGTTTAATGCAATTTAAGGCCATCATTGTTTGGTTGCAAGGACCCCCTTGAAAAACTTACTGCAATACAAAGATACTTATTTGGTTAAGGCATGTATTTGAAATTTTAGACTATCAATATAATGAATTCATTGAACTATATTTCTCGACCTCTGAGCCATTTTTTTTTAACTTCTCCTTCTTTCTATAAAAGATCAGGGCACCAGGTGGACCACAAAGAGATCTTTGAGTCGAAGTGGTCACTACATGTGCATGTTCGAAAGGAGAAGGAAAAATTTGACGTGCAATAATCAAGCCACTGATGTCTGAGATATCAGCCAACAGAATAGCATTCTCCCCTTGCAGATCTACAAGCCCATGGAGAGAATTTGCATTAAATTTAAATCAGAACAAAAGAAATAACTACAACAATGACCACTGAACCCGGACATTGAAAGCACTCATTCCAGAGTGGTATGGAAAACATTAAAAGCAGAGCTATAACGTTTGCAGTGGATTCTAATTTTCTTTCTAATATTTACAACAACCAACATGTTGTTCAGTTCTGTAAACAATGGACCTCTAAGAGTAGTCATGACCCTGAAGCTGATCAGCTTTGCGCATCTTAGTCACAACTTTGGTGGCACATCAGGAAGAGCACCAACTATGTATTTCGAAACAAGACACTTATCCTAATTATACTGTTACACAAACCTTACAAAGGATCAATTATGAGATTTGACCTCCGTTAGAAATCAGTTATAGCTTCAGAGCCTCTTAATCTTAGTGGAATAAGCCCCTCCTGGATAGACCCTTCAATGTACCTTGCCCTGTATCAGTTGGTACTCATTAGAAAAAAGATTTTTATAAAAAATAATAAACATCACATAATCAAGGCCAAATTCATGCTAAGAACTCCTGCATCGCACTTTCAATTGTTAACTCTACTTCATTCTTACATGCTCAGAACTCTGAATAACCGAATATCAACATATGCAGAGATTTTTTCTCTCCTAATGACATAAGAAACAAACCCAAATTTTTGAATAACCGAATATCAACAAACTAATTCTCAAACCCCTAACTGAAATAGCATAACAAACCTAATTAAAAACTTTGAATGAAATTAAGAACCCTAATTTTTAGACAACAGATCGAACAGAACAATGAAATAATCACAAATATTAAAGCATCAACTAATAAAAACACTAAACTTGAACCAAAGTTTATAGATCTGTAAGAAATAACTTACATTTTTTTTCTCAAAAATCGGAGTTAGGGTTCAGAGAAATTAGGTCTGTGAATAACGAAGAAATTAGGTTAGAGACGAAGTTAGGGTTTTTGTAGAGAGGATTTGAGAAAGATTAGGGTTCTTAGTTAGAGGATTTGACAAAGACGAGAGGTTTTTTTTTTCTTCGTTACAGGTTTTGAGAGAGACGAGAGGATTTGGATTTGAGAAAGTTAAAGGAGTTAGCGATAAGAGAAAAAGAAGAAAGAGAAGAGGATAAGGATGAGGGATAACGAAGTGAAAAGTAAATGAAAGGTTTAACGGCTGAGATTTGTCCATCAAAAAACATGGACGATTGACATTTTGTTGATGTTCTCATACGGATTGAGGGGAGCGTGTGAGAAGCATGTGTGTTCTTTCGACAATTACGTGTTTTTTGAGAAAATCACAAACAGTCGAACCGAAAAAAGCGACTTTCGTTGTATAAGATGACATATCCGGGTTAACGACAACCGAGTATCGATTTTGCTCGGTTAAAAAGTGACGAAATATATCAAATTTGAATATCACAGGTTCAAAGATTATTAGAGTTAGACTTGAGTTTCTCGTTCGGATGAACTGAAGACGAAATATATCATAATCGAACATCACAGGTTCAAAGACTACTAGAGTTAGACCTTAGTTTCTTGTTCGGATGAACTGGATATGAAATATATCATAATCGAGCATCAAAGTTTCAAAGACTACTATAGTTAGACCTGAGTTTCTTGTTCGGGTGAACTAGATACGAAATATATCATAATCGAACATCACATGTTCAAAGACTACTAGAGTTGGACCTGAGTTTCTTGTTCGGATGAACTGGATACGAAATATATCAGAATCGAACATCACAGGTTCAAAGATTACTAGATTTAGACCTGAGTTTCTCATTTGGATGAACTGGAGAAGAAATATATCAGTTTTGAACATCCTAGGTTCAAAGATTACTAGAGTTAGACCGGAGTTTCTCATTTGGATGAACTGGAGAAGAAATATATCAGTTTCGAACATCGCAGGTTCAAAAATTACTAGAGTTATACCCGAGTTTCTCATTTAGATGAATTGGAGAAGAAATATATCAGTTTTAAACATCCCAGGTTCAAAGATTACTAGAGTTAGACCCGAGTTTCTCATTTGGATGAACCGGAGAAGAAATATATCAGTTTTGAACATCCTAGGTTCAAATATTACTAGAGTTAGACCGGAGTTTCTCATTTGGATGAACTGGAGAAGAAATATATCAGTTTCGAACATCGCAGGTTCAAAAATTACTAGAGTTAGACCAGAGTTTCTCATTTAGATGAACTGGAGAAGAAATATATCAGTTTTAAACATCCCAGGTTCAAAGATTACTAGAGTTAGACCCGATTTTCTCATTTGGATGAACCGGAGAACAAATATATCAGTTTCGAACATCGCAGGTTCAAAGATTACTAGAGTTAGACCTTAGTTTCTCATTTAGATGAACTGGAGAAGAAATATATCAGTTTTAAACATCCCAGGTTCAAAGATTACTAGAGTTAGACCCGAGTTTCTCATTTGGATGAACCGGAGAAGAAATTTATCAGATTCGAACATCCCAGGTCCAAAGATTACAATAGTTGGACCTGAGTTTCTCATTCGGAGGAACTGAAGATGAAATTTATCATATTCGAACATCCCAGGTCCAAAGATTACAATAGTTGGACCATAGTTTCTCATTCGGAGGAACTGAAGATGAAATTTATCAGATTCGAACATCCCAGGTCCAAAGATTACAATAGTTGGACCTGAGTTTCTCATTCGGAGTAACTGAAGATGAAATTTATCAGATTCTAACATCCCAGGTCCAAAGATTACTATATTTGGACCTGAGTTTCTCGTTCGGAGGAACTGAAGATGAAATTTATCAGATTCGAACATCCTTGGTCCAAAAATTACAATGGTTGGACCTGAGTTTATCATTCGGAGGAACTGAAGATGAAATTTATCAGATTCGAACATCCCAGGTCCAAAGATTACTAGAGTTAGACCTGAGTTTCCCGTTCGGCTGAACGTAAGATGAAATATTTCAAATTCGAACATCACTGGTTCAAAGATTACTAGAGTTAGACATAAGTTTCCAGTTCCGGTGAACAAAAGATGATATAAATCAGATTCGAACATCCCGGGTTCAATGTTTACCAGAGTTGAACCTGAGTTAGACATGAGTTTCTCATTCGAGTGATCTGAAGATTCCTCCGAGATATTCTACGAAACCTTAAAAAAACCTTATTTCTGCATATTGTATGCGTACCAGGATCCGAGATCGAAACCTGGTCGCGAGTTGACTACTTTAAGTCAGAAATTCGGTAAGAACGATGAATCCATCCATTTACAGGTAAGATTCCTTACCGATATTCTCTGAAACAGCAAAAAAACCTATTTCTCGCATATTGTATGCGTACCGGGATCGAGATCGAAACACTGGCCGCGAGTTGACTACTCTAAGACAGAAACTTGGTAAGAACGACGAATCCATCCAATTACAGGTAAGATTCCTTCGAGATATTCTACGAAACCTTAAAAAAAAACCCTATTTATGCGTATTGTATGCGTTCCAGGATCCGAGATCGAAACCTGGCCGCCAGTTGACTATTATAAGTCGAAATTGGTAAGAACAGCGAATTCATCCATTTACGGGTAAGATTTCTTGAGATATTCTCCAGAAACCTTAAACAAAACCTATTTATGCATATATGTATGCATACCAGGCTCGAGATCGAAACCTGGCCGCGAGTTGACTACTCTAAGTCGAAAACTTGGCAAGAACGACGAATACATCCATTTACAGGTAAGATTCCTTGAGATATTCTACGAAACCTTTAAAAAACCCTATTTCGCATATTGTATGCGTGCGAGGATCGAGATCGAAACACAGGGTCGAGTTGACTACTCTAAGTCGAAATTCGGTAAGAACGACGAATCCATCCATTTACGGGTAAGATTCCTTGAGATATTCTACGAAACCTTAAAAAAACCCTATTTCGCATATTGTATGCGTGCAGGATCCGAGATTGAAACACAGTGTGCGAGTTGACTACTCTAAGTCGAAGGTCGGTAAGAAACGACGAATCCATCCATTTGGGTAAGATTCCTTGAGATATTCTACGAAACCTTTAAAAAACCCTATTTCTGCATATTGTATGCGTACCAGGATCCGAGATCGAAACCACGGTCGCGAGTTGACTACTCTAAGTCAGAAATTCGGTAAGAACGACGAATCCATCCATTTACAGGTAAGATTCCTTCGAGATATTCTACGAAACCTTAAAAAAAAACCTATTTCCCATATTTTATGCGTACCGGGATCCAAGATCGAAACCTGGCCGCGAGTTGACTACTATAAGTCAGAAATTCGATAAGAACGACGAATTCATCCATTTACAGGTAAGATTTCTTCGAGATATTCTACGAAACCTTAAACAAACCCTATTTATGCATATATGTATGCATACCAGGATCCGAGATCGAAACCTGGCCGCGAGTTAACTACTATAAGTCAGAAATTCGATAAGAACAACAAATTCATCCATTTACAGGTAAGATTTCTTCGAGATATTCTACGAAACCTTAAACAAACCCTATTTATGCATATATGTATGCATACCAGACTCCGAGATCGAAACTTGGCTGCGAGTTGACTACCCTAAGTCAGAAACTTGGTAAGAATGACGAATCCATCCATTTACAAGTAAGATTTCTTCGAGATATTCTACGAAACCTTAAAAAAACACTATTTACGCATATTGTATGCGTACCGGGATCCGAGATCGAAACACGGACGCGAGTTGACTACTCTAAGTCGAAACTTCGTAAGAATGACGAATCCATCCATTTACGGGTAAGATTCCTTCAAGATATTCTACGAAACCTTAAAAATCCCTATTTCTGTATATTGTATGCGTACCAGGATCCGAGATCGAAACCTGGCCGCGAGTTGACTACTCTAAGTCATAAATTCGGTAGAAGAACGACGAATCCATCCATTTACGGGTAACATTCCTTCGAGATATTCTACGAAACCTTAAAAAACCCTATTTCGCATATTGTATGCGTACAAGGATCCGAGATCGAAACACGCCCGCGAGTTGACTACTATAAGTCGAAATTCGATAAGAACGACGAATTCATCCATTTTCGGGTAAGATTTCTTGAGATATTCTACGAAACCTTAAACAAACCCTATTTATGCATATATGTATGCATACCAGACTCCGAGATCGAAACCCGGGCCGCGAGTTGACTACTCTAATTGAAATTCGGTAAGAAAGACGAATCCATCCATTTACGGGTAAGATTTCTTCTAGATATTCTACGAAACCTTAAACAAACCCTATTTCTCGCATAAATGTATGCATACCGAGGCTCTTAAATCGAAACACGGCCGCGGGTTGACTACTTTAAGTCGAGAAACTTGGTAAGAACGAAAAAACCATCCGAGTTCGAAGATTACTAAAGTTAAACTGAGTTTCTCATTCGGAGTGAAGCGAAGAAGAAATATATCAGTTCGAAAACATCCCGGGTTAAGATTACTAAAGTTAGACTGAGTTTCTAATTCGGGTGAACTGGAGAAGAAATATATCGATTCGAAAACATCACAAAAAGTTAAGAATTTTAAAGTTAGACATGAGTTTCTCATTTGAATTGAAAATGAAATTTATCGATTTGAACATCCAGAGTTCAAAGATTACCGGAAGTTAGAAGCGAGTTTTGATTCGGATGAACATCGGTTACTAGAGTTAGACCTGAGTTTCTAACTCTAGTAACCTGTAACATCAGAATTGAACATCATGGGTCCAAAGATTACTATAGTGAAAATGACAAGACTACCCTTATTGGAAATAAGTAAAGTAATATTATAGATTAAGAAAATGACCATATTACCCTTATCGGATATAAGTAAAATAAATAGTACAAACAATGAAAATGACCATACTACCCTTACTAGAAATTAGTGCAATAAATATCATGGAGATAGTGAAAATGACCAGACTACCCTTATCGGAAATAAGTGAAATAAATATTACAGTTGTGAAAATGACCATATTACTCTTCTTAGAAATAAGTGCACTAAATATCACACGAGACAGGTGAAAATGACCATATTACCCTTACTAGGAATTAGTGCAATAATATCATGGGGATAGTGAAAATGACCATATGCCCTTATCGAAATAAGTGAAATAAATATTACAGTTGTGAAAATGACCATATTACCCTTACTAGAAATAAGTGCACTAAATATCACAGACAGTGAAAATGACCATATTACCCTTACTAGGAATTAATGCAATAAATATCATGGGGATAATGAGAATGACCATACTACCCTTATCGAAAATAAGTGAAATAAATATTACAGATTGTGAAAATGACCATATTACCCTTACTAGAAATAAGTGCAATAAATATCACACAGACAGTGAAAATGACCATATTACCCTTACTAGGAATTAGTGCAATAAATATCATGGAGACAGTTAAAATGACCATACTAACCTTATCGGAAATAAGTAAAGTAAATATTATAACTGTGAAAATGACTATTTTACCCTTCTTGGAAGTAAAGTGTGATAAATATTTTGGAGACTGTGAAAATGACCAGACCACCTTATCGGATATGAGTAAAGTAATTATTACAGTCTGCTAAAATGGCCATTTTACCCTTAGGGGAAATAAGTGCAATAAATGTTCGCTGAGATTGTCAAAATGACCAAACTACCCTTATTCGAAATAAGTGCAATAAATATCCTGTGACGGTGAAAATTACCATACTACCCTTACTTGAAATAAGTGCGATAAATATTATGGAGCGTGAAAATGACCGGACCACCTTTTTCGGATATGATTAAAGTAAGTAGTACGTCACGTGAAAATGACCATTTTACCCTTAGGGGAAATAAATGCAATAAATGTTATGGATATTGTGAAAATGACCATACTACACTTATCGGAAATAAGTAAAGTAAATATCACTGACGGTGAAAATGACCAAATTACCCTTACTAAAAATTAGTGCAATAAATACATGGTGACAAAGAAAATGACCAGATTACCCTTATCGTAAATAAGTTAAGTAAATATTATAGACTGTGAAAATGACCATTTTACCCTTATACATGATCTCCATTACATTTATTAACCTTATTTCTGTAAGGGTAAAATGATCATTTTCATAGACTATAATATTTACTTGACTTATTTCCTATAAGGATAGTCTGGTCATTTTAATGGTCTCCATAATGTTTAATGCACTAATTTTCGGTAAAGGGTAATATGGTCATTTTTCGATCTGTAATATTTACTTTACTTATTTTTGATAAGGGTAGTTTGGTCATTTTTATAGTCTCCATGATATTCTTGTATTTATTTAATATGGCCATTTTCACGATACATAATATTTACTTTACTTATTTACGATAAAGGGTAGTGCGGTCATTTTCATAGTCTCGAATATTTATTACACTTATTTCCGGTGAAGCGATATGGTCATTTTCACTTTCTATAATATTCACTTTACTTATTTCCTATAAGGATAGTCTGGTCATTTTGACGGTCTCCATAATATTTATTACACTAATTTCCATTAAGGGTAATATGGTCATTTTCATAGTTTGTAATATTTACTTTACTTATTTCCGATAAGGGTAGTTTGGTCATTTGCACGATCTCTATTACATTTATTAACCTTATTTCGGTGAAGGGTAAAATGGTCATTTTCACATACTATAATATTTACTCGACTTATTTTTGATAAGGGCAGTTTGGTCATTTTATAATATCCCTGATGTTTATTGCATTAATTTCTAGTAAGGGTAATACGGTCATTTTCAAAGTTTGAAATATTAACTTTACTTATTTTTAATAAGGGTAGTCTGGTCATCTTCACACTCTAAATAATATTTATTGCACTAATTTCGATAAGGGTAATATGGTCATTTTCACAGTTTGTAATATTTACTTTACTTATTTCCAATAAGGGTAGTCTGGTCATTTTCCCTGTCTCCATAATATTTATTGCATATGTTTCCAATAAGGGTAAAGTGGTCATTTTCATAGTCTGTAATATTTACTTTACTTATTTTTGATAAGGGTAGTTTGGTAATTTTCATAGTCTCCATGATATTTATTGCACTTAATTCCAGATGAGGGTAATATGGTCATTTTCGATCTGTAATATTTACTTTACTTATTTTTATAAGGGTAGTTTGGTCATTTTCATTGTCTCCATGATATTTATTGCATTTATTTCCGATAAGCGGGTAATATGGTCATTTTCTGATCTATAATATTTTACTTTACTTAATTATGATAAGGGTAGTCTGGTCATTTTCATAGTCTCGAATATTTATTACACTTATTTTCATTAAGGGTAAAATAGTCATTTCCATAGTATGTAATATTTACCTTACTTATTTCTGATAAGGGTAGTTTGGTCAATTTCATAGTCTCTATGATATTTATTGCACTTATTTCTCGTAAGTGTAATATAGTCATTTTCATAGTCTCCATGATATTTATTGCACTTATTTCTAGTAAGGGTAATATGGTCATTTTCACAAAGAAGGGTAATATGGTCGTTTTCAAAATGTGTAATATTTCCTTTACTTATTTCCGATAAGGGTAGTTTGATCATTTCCACGGTCTTCATTATTTCTAGTAAGGGTAAGATGGTCATTTCACGATACGTAATATTTTCTTTACTTATTTCTTATAAGGGTTGTATGGTTATTTTCATGATCTGTAATATTTACTTTACTTATTTTAGATAAGGGTAGTCTCGGTCATTTTTACAGTTTCCACAATATTTATTGCACTAATTTCATTAAGGGTAATATGGTCATTTTCACAGTATGTAATATTTACTTCACTTATTTACGATAAGAGGTAGTCCGGTCATTTTAACAGTCTGCATAATATTATGTTGCACTTTTTTCCATTAAGGGTAATATGGTCATTTTAACAGTCTGTAATATTTACTTTACTTATTTCCGATAAGGGGTAGTCTGGTCATTTTCACAATCTTGAATTTTTATTGGGCAGTTATTAGATAAGGGTGTATGCGGTAATTTTCACTTGTCTTCGGAAGAAGCAGATATGTCAAAGTCAAATTTCTATAAAGTCACGACTTGTTGACTTGGTCTTGATCATGTTTTCTAATATTAAGAAAATTAAAAAGAAAAAGAAAAATATATTTTGATTTATAAAAATGAAATATAATTGTTAGTTTGTACAAATAATGGGAAAATTAAATGACAAGAAAAATTCAAAGTGTTATAATTTTGGGGTTGTTTTAGATATTGTGAAATATTTGGGTGGAATCATCACTTTGATTTATAATTGTGATTGTCGTAAAATTGTCAACAAATATTATTGTGACTAATAAAAGAATTTAATATTCTAATTATTATCACGAATACAAAATTTAATAATGATTATAATCTGTTACAGGACTTATCACGGGTGTATGTTGTATTTGAAAAATAAAGCGTGACGGAGTTACCTTTGTTAGAAAATCCTGGTTTTGGTGTAGTGAAAAGGTATGTGGAGACTTAAACTTATCTATCAGTCAAAAGTCTATCTACTCCGTCTCCTATCTTGAGACAAAAGTCGTATTGCTATATAGACTTCGATTATACACATTTGCTATTTCGAGCCGAGTTTATCTCGCTTATCTATTTCTTGAAATATGGGTTGGTAAGCTTTCGCTTTGGCTAAGTTCATCTTTACAAGTGACGAAAGTCATGTTGATTATTTCAATAACTTGAAAATTGCTTTGATGAAAAATAGTGTGTGAATAACCTATATTTAACATCCTCTAAGAATGTTTCAATAATTGAAATGAGAGTTTAGAATATATAACCATGGTTGGATATAAACATTGTGTGATAACTCATACGTGTGTAAGTCCATAATCCTTGAACCAAAGTATGCGTCCTTTGATGCTCGTGGATAACCGGAACTAAAGTCCGCATACCTGTGAGCGTCTTGACCGAAAGTTCACGTCCGTGAATTTATGGCCGGAGTTTGTGTTGAAAACAAACTCAATCAGGGGACTTAAGTCCGCAATGCCGGTATGCGTACTTAAGTGGGTTATTTTCTAAAAGAGGTTATTTGTGAACTAAGACATATATAAACTAAGGAATGCATATTTGCAAACGTGGCTATAATGTTCATGAATCGATTGAGTGAATCAAATCGTTTTTGCTTTGATTGTGTCTTATAAACTTCTATGAGATCTAAGCAATTGAACAACTCTCTAACTAGTTCTTTGAGTCATTTGAACTAGTTATGGTGAAGATAAATAAGGTTGATATGAAAGTGCTCATATGGCTAACCATTTGGTTAATTAACTCTTTGTTGAACCAACTAGGTGTACACGCTTAGGTACGATTACACAAACCTAAATGAACGTGCATTTCATTTGTGTATAACAAGCTAAGTTCGATCTAACGGTTGAAAGTTATTAGCTTAAATCTAATCAGATTTTCATCTAACAGGTGAATATTGAATGCTTTGTTACCAAGGTAGCTTAGATTGCAAACCCCGATTTGGAGACTAGATAAAGGAGAACTCTAGCAATCGGGAAACCTAATCCCTACACCTCATGTGCGATACTAGTTGTATTAGCTAGAGTCGATTCTCCTTTAACCTTAGGTTTCTACCGAGACACTATAGGTTAACGACTTGAAGACTTCATTGGGATTGTGAAGCCAGACTTCATTGAGTTAAAAGAAGTGTCTTCAATCAAGAGAAATGCTATGTTGAGTCATTTCGGGATTATGATTTTGAGACAAATAATGCCTATTAGAGCATTGCTCGGTCAAACTCGCATGCGTTGCTATCTCAAGCATGTTTTTCAATGTTAGTGATCAAAACTATAAGTCTTGATTTCTAGCCTATTTGTAGATGTTTCGGACTAGGACAAAGATAGTGTAGTTGAGCTTAAATCTCTCGACGTTCATCTCTTGAAGACAAAGAACTACTAAGGGGAGCTTGTGGAACTTCTTCGACAAAATGTGGAGACTTGAACTTATCTATCACTTGGAAAGTCTATTTCTACTATCTCCTATATTGATACATAGAGTCGTGTAACGATATAGTTTTTATATACATTTAAGATTTGAGTGAGTAAATCTCGCTTACATATTTCACGAAATATGTGTTGGTAAGCTTTCGCTTCGACCAAGTTCATCTTATATCATGAGGAAATTTTCGAGTAACATCTTACATGGATTGTGTGATACAATCATTTGGTGTAAGACTTGGAAGGTTTCAATAATGATCACTAGTGGGAAATGGGTTTTTAACCACTTCCTGGGCTCAAGTAAAACCACTGATGTTGGGCTGTAGTTTAGCATAGTGCCGTGACTCACAGTTGTTTTATTGGAAAAAAATACGAAAAATATAAACTGTTTCAATCACGGTGGTTTTATGGAAGGTATTTTTGTAAAAACGAGACTTGAACCACTGTGAGGGTTAGAGTTTTCTATTGAAAGAAACTATGAGAAAAGAAACCAAACCTTATCTCGTCTGCAGCCTCTTCCTTCACTCTCTCTCTCTCTCAACCCGCTCTCTGATTCTCTTAATTTTTTCTCTATCATAACAACTAGTTGCTTGTGAATCGAAACTTTTAGTATTAGGTTTCTCCTCCTCTTTTTCTGTATTGTAACAACATCATCTCTTGAAGGTTTTTTCTGAATCGATGAAAAAGAGGCGATGAAGATTATCAACAAAAAATTAATTGAATCAAAAGATAAGTATCGTCTTTAATTAATTTCTTAGTTCAATCGATTAACTTATCCATCTCGAATTGAAATTTGAGGAAGATTTTTTTCGATGTTAGTAAACCTAAAAGCTTGATTTCATCTTACTTATTTTCGATTCTTATCAGTTTGTGGATTTGTTGATACTTTTAGTTTATTTGTTCGTTTTCTTAGTTTCATTTTATTGATTGTGTGTATTATCTTTTTATTCAGGCACCAAAGGAGTAGAAGGCTCCACCACATCTTCCAATCCAGCTAAATCTGGTGGTGGTAAACAAAAGAAGAAGATCAATTCATGATTAAATCTATATTGGGTTCTTCTTTTATGTTTAATTTAAGTTTTTTACTTTATAATAAGTTGTCTTTTCTTGTGATTTGGGACGAGAATTGAAGCTAAGGAAACCAAAAGGAGAAGGTTAACAATCTGCTCTTGTGGGATCAAGCTAGGGTTTAATCCATGGTTCGGTTTGTAAGATCATTACTAGCTGGTTTAGTAAATATGGGTTTTGTTAGTATGTTACTAGATTAGGGTTCACGATTTTGGAGGCGTATGTTGTTACGGTTTTGATAAAATGGGTTTTTTTGAGTTGCATTAATTTTTTTAGTGTTGCATTGGGTTATAACAATCTTTTAGTTCACCTTTTCCTATTGTTATGTGGTTGAGAAATTCACCATTTTTCATATGTTTTCGAATGGTAGGAAGTTGAAGAGAAAAAGCTCGTGATGAATGGCCGACCTCTGTGAGTCTCCAAGCTAATCCAAATGGAAATAAAGTGTGATTTCGATGCGTTTTTTTGTTTGTTACAATTTTGAAAATTTGCGATTGTTGATACAGGACATTGATATGGAAAAGTATGCATTGGCATTAACGGGTCATTTAGATTGGCGAAAAGCTCATTCTTTTGAACATTCCATGCGTAAGTAAAGCCTTTTCCATCCTATTTCAGTTCGCTAGCTTGATTTTTGGGCGTCTAGCATTAGGGATTCTTCTTAAACTTGTGTCGTTGTATGTTTTTACAGTCAGGGTCCATGATAGTGTATTTGAGGTATGCTTGGTATATTCTCACAAGTTTTTCTTTCGTCAGTCCATAGGTTTTGCCCATGTTTTCTGATTTACTGCCATTGGAATGTAGGCAATTGGCTTACTAATTGGGATGGAAGATGTACGTGTACCACAAGAGAAGCAAGCCGAGTGTCTGTCATCACTGCTTATCCCTCTATGCAATCAGGTAAGGGATGAATCCTTTCTTAAGAAAAGTTATTAGATGGGCAGGGGAAGACATATCTGTTAGTTGGAAAATTCGTGTTCACTTTGCTCTTACATGCGTGGGAGTAACTTCCAATCTCGTCTAGTTAATTTAGATAATCTTTGTTGGACTTTCTAGTCTAATTTCCCTTCTATTCGGAGTCCATGAGTTGCTTTTAAATGCCAACGCACAAAATCATGCTAAAATT
The DNA here is from genome assembly GCA_023531295.1 of Papaver armeniacum. NCBI lineage: Eukaryota > Viridiplantae > Streptophyta > Magnoliopsida > Ranunculales > Papaveraceae > Papaver > Papaver armeniacum. The sequence continues at coordinate 78,045 of JAJJWW010017251.1, forward strand.
GCTAATATACATCAATTAATCATGGAAATTAATGCACTGAGCAAGGTATTCTTTTTGAGTCCACTAATTTTTATACTCTCGGTTTATTTTTGTTAGGTCCACTTCATGTTTGCTCACGTTACTTTATATAATGTTTCTCACCCAAGATAAATTTGGTTTCTTTAGGGCGACTAGCAGTGACAAGACGTTCGCTGAAGCCCTAAAGGAATGTGGGATCCTCTGTAACTCACCATCATTGGAGACTGTGATTCTTCTATTCTAATTATCAGTATTTACTTTATTTGGAAATTGATCCTAAAATATAGTTGTTCTCTGCACCAACGTCCACATGAACATTTCCTGATCTGAGGTCTTATGTGTCACCGTAAGATTAAGCTAATGTGGACTTGCATTTCCTTGTACTACTATTTTCGTATCAAACATGTTCCTGAAGCGTTAGTTTGGTGACATGCCTGAATTTTTACTCTGGTTTTTCTTTGTGGCAGACTTTGGATGTTCTCCTCCAAATTCTTGTGGTGTTTCCTAAAGTTGATCCTCTCTGAGTAAGGTAATACACTATCTTTAGATGAGCTTAAATAATACAGGTTCAAACTCACAAATAGAAAATTGAAGGGAAAGAATTTTTGGGTAGCATGATTTTTGGATCAAAATGAAAAAAGAACTTGTAGTCCGAAAAAAGAACTTGGTTCTACAAAGAAGATCGATCACTCGTTTTAGTGCTCGAATGTGAACTCCATTTCCTCTTTTAGTGACTATGAGTTCTTTTTTAGCCTATCCTCTTTAATTGAAGACTAAACTATGTTGTTCAAAATTATTGGGGATAAACTTAGTTTTTTTTTGCCCAAGTACCTAAGCATACATTTACTGTCAAAATACTTACTTACGATTAAATTCTTATTCCGTGATTAATCGTTTTTCTATATATGTTGTGATTATATGTACATTATTAAGGATTGTAAGTGTAATTTATACATTTAAAAGATTTATTGTGATTTCAACTTATATTATCGTTTCATGGATATAAATCGCTTTGTGTATTATCTTGCATATGTTCAATCTCACGGTTTTGAGCGATACATTTTTGCAAATGAGAAGCGCAAATAAACATTTCAATCGGGTACCTTATACGAGAGAAGTTTTTCTTAATCGTTGATTGCATATGGTTCATACCCTTCTTTAATTTTTCACTACAATTTCTTTAAAATGGAGATAGGAATAGGACCACGAGATGTCAATTTTTTGAAAGTTCTCATATTTTTTTCACAGGTTGAATTGTTTATGTATAAGTGTTATGTTTTTATTGTTTTGAATTCATTTTGTTTGAATTTTTTGCAGGTGGAATTAAAGTTTAATCATATAAATGGTAATGGATGCAACTATGGACCTCCCTATGAGTGTCAATTGCAAGTCTGGTGAGTAAGGATCTCAATTGGTGAAGTTTGGGGATTTTCTCCTAAGACTTCTATCATATCTCAATTTCTTCATGAGTTATGGACCGGATGTTTTACATATGCAAAGTAGTTGCAGTTCATATGTTTTCTTTAAATTATAATAATTTGAGTGGATACTTGTATGTGTAGTTGTATGCAATGCTGGTCTCGAATATATTCCTCATCTCTTTTCTCTTTTTTACTGTTAATTGTTGTAGTCTTGGTTTTTTGTGTTTGCAGCTTAGGGCTGGATTGATGGACCTGATTTGAGCCAGTTTGTCAGAAGATGAAGGTATAGATGGGGAAGTCTTACCTTCAACTTAGTGTTGAAACTTCATGGTTTTAAATCTTGTAGCATGAATATAGGTTAAAGTCTTCCAATTTAGGATTAGAAGTTTTCCGAACTTGGAACTCGAAGTATTTTAGATAGGTGAAATTGTAAACTGTGTACACTTTTCTATACAAATTTAGTTTTCAAGTCATTATCTATATAATAATTTGGTTTTGAGTTGTTATTATTAATGATTCAGCTTTTAGTTTTTGATTCAGTTGAATCAGCTTTGGATTCAGCTGAACCAATAATCATTTTTTTTTTATTAAATATCATCAATAAAAACTACTGTGTCTATCAGTATTTACCGATGGACTGTCAATGAAAGTTGTTTTTTTAAAGAATTCAACCTTTGCCAGACACAGTCGTTTTGGAAAAAACCACTTCCAGATTCCAACTGATGAACACAGTCGTTTTTAAAGATATTACTTCTTGTCTTGGCAGTGGTTTAACTTCCATTTTCCACTAGTGGATTATTTCAATATCTTGAAAATTACTTTGATGTTAATAGTGTGTGAAAACGGCTATTGACATTATAGAAGAATGTTTCAATGATTGAAATAAAGAGTTGATGATGTAACCATCTTTGGATATAAGCATATATAGTGTGTTCGCACATTATTGTATAAGTCCATAAACCGGAAGCCAAGAGTATGCATATGTGTGTATACGGAATTGGTGAAGGAGACAGGTTAAGTATGCGTACATACACGCATACTGGCGGAAGTTCTCAAATCGAGATTTTCTGATGAGTTTGGTTTTGGCAAAACTCTTAACTAGTCACCTTAAGTATGCGTAATCGCGCATACTGGCAGAAGTTTTTGAACCGAAAATTTCGCTGAGTTTGGAAACTTTACAAACTCAACCGGGTTCTTAAGTACGCATACCCGTACGCATACTTAAGCTGGTTACTTTGTCAAATTGGTCAAGTCCATGAACTTAAACATTTAAGTCATAAGGAATGCAATCTTTGCAAACCGTGGCTATAATGTTCATGATTGATTCAATTGAATCAAACCAATTTGATTTCAATTGTGTTTTCTACACAATTGAACAACTTTTAACTAGTTTCATTTGAGTCATTTGAACTAGTTATGGTTAAGATGAATAAGGTTGATATGAGAGTAATCATATGGATAACCTCGGTTAACTATTTGTGAACCAACCTGTGTGTACACGTTTAGGTAAGGCTACATAAACCTAAATAAGGGTACTTTCATTTATGTGTAACAAGCTAAGTTCGATGTAACGGTTGAAAGATATTATCTTGGTTGAATCAGGTTTTTCATCCAACAGTGAATATTGAATGCTTTGTTACCAAGGTAACTTGGATTGCAAACCCTGATTCGAAAAATTATATAAAGGATAACTCTAGCAACTAGGAAACCTAATCCACACACCTCCTGTGGTGTTACTAGTTGCATAACTAAATCGATTCTCCTTTAACCTTAGGTTTCTTCTCGAGACCACTGTAGGTTAACGACTTGAAGAATTTATTGGGATTGTGAAGCCAAACCTAAACTATTATCTTTGAAATTGTGTGATCTGATCTTGTTGTTTCTATCGTGTTGAGTGCAATTGAAATAATTGGCTTGAGATTTTATATCTCCGATAGGCAAGATAGAAAAGTAATCACAAACAAACTTAATCTCATCGTTTTGTGATTCCACAATAACTTGTTTCGCTAGTCGATTAAGTTTATTGTGAGGTGATTGATAATACTAGGATGTTCTTCAGGAATATAAGTCCGGTTTATCAATTGGTTCCTGTTCACCTTGATTTATCAAAAGACGGAACAAAAACTCTTGGGTATTTCTGTGGGAGACAGATTTATTCAATCCTATAGACTTTTCTGTATGAGACAGATTTGTCTATCAAGTCTACGACTTTGGGTCGTAGCAACTCTTAGTTGTGGGTGAGATAAGCTAAGGGAATCAAGTGCGTAATATCCTACTAGGATCAGAGATGTAAGGAGCGCAACTGTACCTTGAATCAGTGTGAGATTGATTAGGGTTCAACTACATCTAGTCTGAAGTTAATTGGTAGTAGGCTAGTGTCAGCGGATTAATACAGTGTGGTGTTCAATCTGGACTAGGTCACGGGGTTTTCTGCATTTGCGGTTTCCTCGTTAACAAAATTCTGGTGTCTGTGTTATTTCTTTTTCGCATTATATTTTGTTATATAATTGAAATATCACAGTTATGCGTTAAGATCAATCAATTAGAATATCCAACCTTTGGTTGTTGATTTACATTGATTGACACTTGAACATTGGTCTTTGGTAACGTTCAAGTAACTCCTCTTATATCAATCGGGCTCAGATTTCTATTTTGTGATTGCGGATTGAATTAAGGGTTAGAGATATTAAACTCTTTGATATACTTTAATCTACATTGAGTCCGATTTGTCTAGTTGATTCTTTAAAAAGTGTATTGGAGTAAGTCCTCTTATATTTCCAAACGAATTGTTGGGTGTGGTTGTTAGACCCGCATTTTCAATTGGTATCGGAAATGAGCAAACACATTAAAGACCTCATAAGTCTGTGTTTGTAGTAATCTGAGGATGGACGATATATTCTCTGATAAACACATCGCCATAAATAAAAGTTCTTGTTTCCTTAAAGTCTATTAAAGAGAAAGATTTGTCAATCTCGAATATAGAAGAACCTTGTGTTCAAAAGAAATGGACAAACATTGACAAGTGTTTCCCTTACTACCTTACTAAAGAGTCTATCTCTGTAGTTGAAAGGAATGCGACCAAAGAGAAAGTAACGAGATTCTAAAACTTGTTGGAATCCAGGCTAATAATGTCAACCGGTTGAAACACAAAGTCAATGTTCCTGTTGGTATGATACGTAAGCTGACTCTTGTTTAAAGATCCTTCAAGAAGTAAATCTCAAATATGATGCCTTGAAAATTGAATATCTCTTAAGTAAACTCTTAATTCAAGAGTGTTCAAAAGAGTTAAGCCATACCAACCGTCTTCCGGTTTAACTATAAAAGAGAATTAGGTTCGAAGCAAAACCGGAAGACCTTCGTTGAAAAGATGTGCTTGTATCTTCTCCTAATCAAGGAAAACCCACATCACATGTAAGGAAGAATTCTCCCAACAATGGCGTTAAGACTGTTTTATCAAATCACTCGGTGTGATCGGAAAGTGTGTCGCTTTTGTGATTCAAAAGGACCAAGTAAATAAAAGAGGAATTCTAGGTTGAATGACAATTCTATTCGTCAACCTTGTGATTAATTATCACAAGTATGAGCCTTGAGCTCATTAAATGAACATCGTTTCGGTTAAACCTCTTCTTCCTGATCTTTGGAGGAAAACCATTATGATGTGAAAAGTTACAGTATCAAAATCCGCTATCATCAAAGTATGACGCATATTGTGATTCTTACCTGAAGAAATCTTCCTTCTTCTGGTACTTTTCCACTTCATGAACAACATAATCTCCCTTCCTAATTGAAGAATATCCATGAGTTCTTCTTCGTCGAAATGGTTTAAGAAGACTGTTATGTGTTTGAACATTTGAGGAACACATTGAACTGACTTTCCTGGAAGAGTACACAGGGTGAGTACTAAAACCAATTGGTTTAGACATACAGTATGAATGTCAGTTACACCTTTGAGAATTAAATCTAAGGTGTGTTACCTCACTCTCAACAAAATCTGACCGAGTGAGATGTATTAGGGAGTATACTTATGTGAATTTGTTTCTTGATTCTCTATGCTGATTTCTTATCGTTCTTAGCTGGACTATCATTCATAAACAAGTCTTGCATAAGTATTTATTTGTTTTAATAAGTGTGAGGTTCTACAAATTTCTTCTTGAGATTTCTTTTGTGTAAAAATTGCTACACTTTTTGCTGAGTAATTTTTCTCATGTGAGAATATAAGATTTATTGAGCTTATGTATGTGAATTATTTCACGTAGCAAACACCTTTGTGAATAAACGACTTTCTTGGTTGTTTGATCACTTCTCAGGTCCTTTTTGGTAAAAGGGCAAGTTTGTGCATGTGCGTGTACCTCCTTTCACATTGGCCCTGACCAAACTTGCAAACCCTAATTTCTGGTTCTTGCAAAACTAATAAATACCATACCTTCTATAGAGTACGCATTCTCCTGTTGTGCTCTTCTAAGGCTGGGGTCCGCTTAAAGTTCTTGGAATTTACCAACCGATTCAATTGATGATTCAGTATATTTGGATTTAGTGTTGAAGAAGAAAAGAACCCTTGTGAAGCCAGACGAACTCGAATCCTGTGCCTCATGCTATTATGCGTTTTTCTCATCAAGATCGAGAGAATCTTTGAGATGGTCTCTGTTGAAGTGGTTCATGGTTTTCTCACCGATCTTGGGAAGACTCAACTTAAGCTCGAGAACTCTGTAAAGGATCTTAACCTGTTATGAACAGAGTTGAAAAAGATTGATACTGATCTTGTTCTTATGAAGTCACAGGTTAAGGATCTTCTTAATGAGGATATCGTCTCCGAAGATGCGAGTTTGAAGGTCTTGGTACTAGTGAAGATTTTGTACAAGAACTCTAATTATCACTTGTGATTACCATTAGAGTTTTTTTTGGTTTGATTTTGTCTAGTAAATCTTCTTTGAACTAGTCATAAGAAAGATGAATACGGTTAATATGAAAGTGCTCATATGGCTAACCATTGGTTAACTATTTGTGAACCAACTAAGTGTACACGTTTAGGTACGGCTACTCAATCCTAAATGAATACATTTCATCTGTGTGTGACAAGCTAAGTTTCTATCTAACTGTTGAAAGATATTAGCTTGTATCTAATCAGGTTTTTCATCTAACGGTGAATAATTAATGCTTTGTTACCAAGGTAACTTAGATTGCAAACCCTGATTTGAAAACTATATAAGGAGAACTCTAGCAATTGGAAAAACTAATCTCCACACCTCCCATGCGATACTAGTTGGTTTTGCTAGAGTCGATTCTCCTTTAACCTTAGGTTTCTTCTCGAGACCCTGTAGGTTAACGAATGAAAGACTTCATTGGGATTGTGAAGCCAGACGAAACTACTTCTCTTGTAGTTGAGCGATCCGATCTTGACATTTTCTATCGCGATTTCAATTGAATAATTGACTTGAGATTATATCTCCAATAGGGCAAGATAAAAGAAATCACAAACATCTTCGTCTCATCGTTTGTGATTCCCAATCATCTTGTTTCGCTACCATACGATTAATATTATTGTGAGGTGATTGATAATACTAGGATGTTCTTCGGGAATATAAGTCCGGTTATCAATTAGTTCTGTTCACCTTGATTTATCAAAAGACGGAACAAAACTCATAGGTTTATCCGTGGGAGACAGATTTATCTATTATCATAGACTTTTACTTCAGGTGATACAGATTTGTTTATTAAAGTCTTCGACTTTGGGTCGTAGCAACTCTTAGTTGTGGGTGAGATCAGCTAAGGGAATCAAGTGCGTAGTATCCTGTTGGGATTAGAGACGTAAGGAGCGCAACTGTACCTTGAATCAGTGTGAGATTGATTAGGGTTCAACTACAGTCCATACTGAAGTTAGTTTGTAGTAGGCTAGTGTCTGTAGCGGCTTAATACAGTGTGGTGTTCAATATGGACTAGGTCTCGGGGTTTTTCTGCATTTGCGGTTTCCTCGTTAACAAAACTTCTGGTGTCTGTGTTATTTCTATTAGCGTTATATTTTGTTATATAATTGAAATATCACAAAGTTGTGCGTTGTATCGATCAATTGTGAAATCCAACCTTTGGTTGTTGATTGAAATTGATTGATCCTTGGATATTGGTCTTTGGTACCATCCAAGTTTATCTCTCTTGTATTTGATAAAGACTCACGATTTCTATTTGTTTGAGTATAGATCAAATCGAGAGAAAGTGATATTAACTCCTTGATATACTTTTTATTAAGATTGAGTCTGAATGTCTAGTTGATTCTCTTAAAATTATATTAGAGTTAGTCCATACAGATTGCTAATCGAAATATTGGGTGAGGTTGTTGTACCCCCGCATTTTCAAGAGGGTTCGGCCATATCTCTCGGTGTCCAACCAAGGATTACACAGCCACACTTGATTATTGTCCTAATGAGAATAACACGAAATCAATGGTTATCAAGATATGATATGATCACTATATCCTTTATCATTCTATTTCTTTGCTTCTCGTTGTTAGTTGTTGTGTAATTTGATGGACGTGTAGAACTTGAATACGACTACCACTATAATAAACTAAGCTCTTATGCCTTGAAAATTTAATCTCATCAAACTAGCCGTGAAGATGATGTGGTAGATTCGTTAGATTAGTTAATCTGGTCCATTACATTATGTATCTGATCATCTTCTACTATATTCCATTACAGTTATTATCTTCTTTACTCTCTTTAGTTGGATTTTTTCAATTAAACTAGTTATAATAATGATAATGAGTTTTCACAAAACGTAAGTGATTATAATAAGTAAAATTTGCAATTATCATTATGATGTGAAAATTAGAACTTTCACTAAGTAAGTTATAAAAAATCGATTTTTAAAGAACCGTTGATAATTGTGATTTTCACAAAACTTAATTGATAATAATGGGTGAATATTTGTGATTATCACTATCATTTGACTACTATGATTTTTGATAATCGGGATTTTCACAAAACACTGGTTACAACAGATTAAAACTGCAATTATCACTAAAATATGAAATATCAGAATTTTCACATCTGAACTGCAGTTTATTGTTAAAACTTAAAACCAGAATTTTCACATTTAAAAGGTGAAAACTAGAATTTTCATATTCAAACCGGCGGCCTGGTAAACAAAAGAACTAAATATTTTTATATGGAGAATTTTAAGGAGCTAATTTAAACCCTTAATTATGGTTAAACTTAATTTAAACTCTAACTATGCTGTTAATATTAATAGAGTTGTAGGCGGAAATGAGAGTTTTAGGGAATGAATTAAAGGAGTTGTTTTAGGAAGAAGTCAAACAATAAATAAGGCGTGATAAAAGATGCAGTTAATTTAGGAATACTTTTAGAAATCACGTTTTTGGTTTTTTGTTTGTTAGAAAAAAAATCTACAGTAATCATTTTTATCCCAAGTGAAAAAGGTTTTTTTGGTAATGAAGTAACTCTTATAACTAATTATGGGCTTTACATATAGAGAATCTTATTGACGGGTTTGTCATATAAAATATAAAATAATTGGGCTAGAAAAAAAGTTCCCCTTTTATTTATACATCTACTCGAAAGCGTAAACGCTTCTACTTTTGATCCAAACCAGGTCTAAGGCATGGTTAAAACATTGATCATCCCACACTGATCATCATTTCCCTCCATGACTTATTTCAGATAGTAACATTTCCTGCAGACAAATAACCACCCAAAGAAATCTACCATCTTTACTACTAATACCAAGACTAAACAAACACATAAAACAATAACTAATGGAGTTTGTTGTTGTTGACTGTTTAATTTTGAACTATGATATTAGGCATACAAGAATCTTTTAAGGCATACCAAGTGAAGACAAAAAGGAGTGTAAATAGCAAAATCGAAGCCCCTTAACCAAATATTTTTGGTAATGGCAAATCTGTCCTTTTAGGATTAGTGTTAATACTAATGATTAGTTAAAATAATTCTGATTAGTGATTAATAATTAGTGATTAGTTTTAGGATTATTTAGTTATTAATTTGTGTAGATAAAAAATTTTTGAGTAAGAAAAAAAAAAGTTAGGTTTTTTTAGAAGGAGAAGGGGAAAGTGAGAAAAAATTTTGTGTAGATTATTTAGTTACCCTTGAATTGTAGTCATTTAGGCTGTTCGCGGAGTTCGACGTAAAAATTTTCCAACATATCTTATGTTTAATCTCACTTTTGTAGGTTAAAATCATCAAAAGTCTGTGTTTTTTCAATAAGGTTCGGCGAATTTGGATGAACAGTTCGGCTAGCTGAAAGTGTTGATTAAGAGCCGAACCTACCTTGTAGACCAGAGTTCGGCTTGGTTCGAATTGTCTTAACAAGCCGAACCCTACACTGAACTGTCTGGAAGAAAAAATATTTAGGGTTCGGCTTATATTTAAAAAATTAAAGCGCCGAACTCCGTTGGAAACCCATTGTTCGGCTATTTGAATAAGTAGAATTTTGTACATTCCTGGGTTAATAATTTTGTATTGGTTCGGCACATATTGTGAATATCGTAATAGCCGAGCCTCATAAATGTGCTAGGTTCGGCACATATTATGATTATCGAATACGCCGAACCCCTATGCATCTCTTTCTGTGACTAGGTTCGGCTTCAAATTTCATGAAATTTCAAGCCGAACTGTTCATATACACTTACAGGAAGCTTTTGTGAACGGTTCGGCTAAAAACGCAACTCGATTTTGAGCCGAACCCAATAATACTCATTTGACTATAAATTACAGAGAGTAGTTCGGCTCGAATTCAATACTATCGAATAAGCCGAATGACAAATGTGATTAGGTTCGGCGTAAATTTCGCATGAAATTTCAAGCCGAACTGTATGTACACTTTCGGGGAGAAACATCGAAAGCAGTTCGACTTAAAATACTAAGAAATTTTAAGCCGAACCGAATACAGAATCCGGCAAAAACACTAATCTTTTAGGAATTAAACTCATTTAATTGATGAGAAACAACAAACAAGGATGGAGTTTGTAGAACTTACTTTCTTATCCTCATTTAGGAGTTGGAGTTAGGTTGGTCGAAGTTGTGGTTCAATTTCGGTTTACACCTTTAATTAATTCTTCTTCTTCAATTGATGGATTATAAGATGATTTTGAATGCCTACTCCTTGTCTTTTTATTTGTACGAATCATTATGTAGTTGAGTTTAAATGACGGATAAAATTTTTCACAACGATATTTTTTTCCGTGAGAGTTGGCTACAGAGTAGAGGAGTTAGAAGAAGAGATATATGTTTTGAAATCGATTTTAAATTTTTTTAAATTGATTTTAGGTTTTTATGTTAAAGTAAGAGTAGATTAATAACTAAAAAGTTTAGGGGTATATAGGTAATTGGACTACCCACTAGATACCCCTTATAAGGTCACCCAAGATGGGACCAGTGTTTTGTATGCCCTATAAGATTTTGGTATGCCCAAAATCAGCGTTCTTAATTTTTCCTATGTTTCTTTCACGGGCCTTGGCAAAGACGCAAAAGGCCCAAAGTCTTACATCCTTACCTATCTGGTGGTGTGCTTTTATCTTATAAGCTGGGTGTCCTGTAAAAGAGTCTAGAAGTTTTCTACTTAACTTTCTTCTTCATCCTCTCTATTTCTTCATTTGACTTCCTATAATTTCTTACACAACAAGTCCAAACAGTCTCTCTTTCTCTCTGAAATTCTCAAGAAATGGATCCCAAGGCTGATAAATTGGTGAGGAAAACAGCAATGGTGGCTTCTGTAACTGCAGCATATTTTCTCTTGACTTCTGATTATGGAAATCAACCCAATATTCTTGACCCTGTAAGTATTTCTTAACAATCATACTTATCTGTTGTTTCTTGAGCTGTAAATGGATGTTTTTAGGCTTTATCTCCTTTGATATTTTGTGGGTTTGCTGTTTGTTTTGATTTCTTGATGTGGGTTTCTTCAATTTTGTTTGTTGGTGAAGCTGGTGTGCCCTTTTTGGGGGATTTTGTGTATGTGTAGATTGGGAACTTTGCCCCATAGCTTTAAGCATCAATTGAGTTAATGGGTGCTAGTTTTTATTGAAATTTAGGCAGCATAGTTAATTTTTTGGGGTTTTCCCTTGTTGCTGCAAGAAGGGATTTGTTTACATTGTTGGTTAGGTTACATAGGTCAGTGTAGAATTTTGGATATGATAGTGATACCCTCAAACAGTGAAAGTTGGATAAGAATTGAAGTAATTGGGGTTCCAATTTTCATAAGAATTCTTCAGTTCATGACTCGGGCTCAAGTCAGAAAATGGCGGTTTTCCAATTTTCTCGTCATCATTTTGTTTGCCAAATAGAAAACACGCGGAAATCCTCAGAACCCTTTTCTTTAGCTCCCAAAATCTGGAACTGAGAAAAGGAATTGGGATGTCATAATTGGTATCTTGTCTATTGTCGATCCCCAATGTTACCTCTACTTTACCGATGTTTTCCCTTTTCATATTGATTTGCATATATTTGATTCTGGGTATGAAACATAGTTATACTACTGGGTATATCGAAAATTGACTTTTGATGGCAGAGCAAGAAGGGATTTGTTTACATTGTTGGTTAGGTTACATAGGTCAGTGTAGAGTTTTGGATATGATAGTGATACCCACGAACAGTGAAAGTTGGAAAAGAATTGAAGTAATTGGGGTTCCAATTTTCATAAGAATTCTTCAGTTCCGACTCAGGTTCAAGTCAGAAAATGCAAATTGATTCAGTAGTATGGCAGTTATTCAGTTTGGTTGTCATGATTTTCTTTGTCCAATAGAAAACACGCGGAAATCCTTGGAACCCATTTCTTTGGTTCCCAAACTCTGGAACTTAGAAAAGGAATTGGGATGTCAAATTTGGTGTTTTGGCAGAAGTATTGTGGATCCCCAACGTTACCTCTACTTTAATGATGTTTTCCCTTTGCATATTGATTTGCATATATTTGCTTTTGGGTATGGAACATAGTTATACTATTTGGGTATATCGAAATTGACTTTTTATGGCAGAACAAAGAGAGCCATTTGTTGGTGATTTTTTGCGAAATTATCTGTACTCGGGATTATGTTGTTCCCAGTGTTATCTGTACTCGGGATGTTTTTGCTTTTCATGTTGAATTCCACACATGGTTAATTGGGATATTGTCTTACTAAGATGCTTCCTGTGTGAAAGGTTTTTGGATAAGATAATAATGATACCCACACACAGTTAAAAGTTATATAAAAATTGAAGTAATTGGGGTTCCGATTTTCAAAAGAATTATTCCAATTTCCTAGTCGTGATTTTCTTTGCCAAATAGAAACCACGGAGATCCTCGGAACCTGTTTCTTTAGTTCCCAAAATTTGGAAGAAGTATTGTCGATCCTCAATGTTACCTCTACTATAGCGATGTTTCCCCTTTTCATATTGATTTACATATACTTGCTTTTGGAGTTGACTTTTGATGGCAGGAAAATGAGAGTCATTTCTTGGTTATTTTTGCGAAATTCTGTTGTTCCCAATGTTACCTGTACTCGGTGATGTTTTTGCTTTTCATGTTGAATTCCACACATGCTTTCTTGGGATATTGTCTTACTAAGAATGATTCCTGTGTAACATCTGAACTGATCGAAATGGGTAAATTTGGAATGATATTCCATTTAATGCCAATTTATTGCGCCTTGCTTAATGCATTTCTGACTGCATGCGTACAAACTTTAGCTTGTATCCATTCTTAGCTGCTGTTTTTAAATTCGTAAGCGGCATGAAATTGCAGGTACAAATACATTTATAGCTGTAAAAGGAAATGAGCCTAATGCACTAAGTTTGTGATTTCAGATCAAGAACAAAATACTATCAGCTGAAAGTACCGTGAAGGAATTCATCTTTGGCCCGAAGAAAGAGTCTCAAGTAAGCAAAGTTGGTGCTGAAGTTGCGACTCCTGCTGTCGAAAAGCAGCCTTGACTGATATCAAATCTCACATACAACAGAAGGATAAAGAGTATAGCAGAGAAAGGTAACATGGAATGGATATCAAAGTGTTCTTTCAGCTGCTTTTATGATTTTCAGCTGTTGGTAGTTGATGGTGAAACTATAATCTAGTGGAGAATTTTGATACTGATAAAGTTGTGTAAATACTAAATGGTATCAGTTGATCATCTTGTTTCCATCTTAAATTTGAAATACTTGTGAACCCCGCTGCATGAAATGTTTTCAATAAGTTAACTTGGTTGTATTTGTATATGATATGATGGCTTCTAAGCTTCTTATATTACTTGCAGAACTTTCAGACGCGGAGGTCTGGAGGTGCTTTCATGAAAATGTTTATCAGTACAACCATTTTCAAATGAAAATGTTTATTATTCTGTCATAATAGGTTATCCTTTGTTAGTCAGGCAGGCGAGTCCTTCGACAAAACAAGCACCAAAAAAATTGGGAAAAAAAAATAGGGCCCAACCGGGTTCGAACCGGTGACCTATTGATCTGCAGTCAATTGCTCTACCACTGAGCTATGGACCCAACTGTTGTTTGTTCTCCACCCTCCATTCTAAAGTGAACCAAGCTGAATTATGGAAAACATTTAATGCATCTGGTTCATCAAAATTATCCATTTTAAGCTGAATAGGGACTCCTTCCCATTTATACCATTGGCCAACACACAACCTTACTGAAAGCAACTAACAACCAAAGCAAATACACCAACAACAGTGTGCTATATTTTAAGACCACAAGATCAACAACACCCAACTTAAAATTCAAATAGAAACAACAAACAGATATGTGCCAAAGCCTACATACTTCAACAACCTTGCAGGTTCAGGCACTTTCAAACGGCAATGCAAGTCCCTTGCTCCGTACATCTCAATCATGGCGAACAAGGAGTGCTAAGATCCATAGGATAAGCGAATTCCTCATGAATCTTAGCTAAGCTTTCTTCAAACGACTTTACAGGCGTAAACTCACTTGTTCTGTCTTTGTCGCGCCTCATGTCATATGGACTGACATTCCTTACACATTTCATGAAACAAGGTGCACTTGGACTTTGTATGAAAATCCCGTCAAGGTGAGGCATCATTGATGCCTGTATTGTCTTGAAAAAGTTGTTACCAAGGATCATCTCAAAATCATTAAGATGCATCACCATTATCGACTTGGCCACGCCACTCTACAACTTCAAAATTCTTACTGACCTTCCCCTTGATTGGTTTGGCTACATCATTCACTTGTCTTCACGCAAAGTGATCGCCTTAGTATACTCCCAAACCCAAGTACTATGTCATCGACAAGATCATCACGATTGTGCGAAACATTTATATCGGCCATGCCCCGAGTCTATGATTGTGAATGCCAACCTTCACACAAACCAAAGCAATTTCGATTCAGCCCATGCTGTGTTGCTTCCTTTTGTGCTACTATGTTGCATAGTTGAATTGGATCGACATGCTCTACTTCATCAGTTTCTTCTTTCTCGCCACTGCACTTAGTGACTATTGCAGAAATTTTTTTCCTATTAGGATAATCACGCGCAAGGTGAGGACCATTGCATAGGAACAACCACCATCTTTGTTTATCACGGCCTGACTATCATCCCTTTGATAGTTCTTTTGCTTCGCCTCCCTAACTTTTCCTACTTCCATCATACTTCTTCTTCTGGCCTTTCTTATCCTTTCCCTTCCTATTAACATAAGTTGAGGTATTGACTGACCTAAAATTAGCAAGGTTGTCCATGATTGCAATGGCCGAAGGTAGGTCTTTGGCACCCTGCCTTCTCACTTCGCCCTAAGCCCATGCTTGCAAACCGGATATAAAATTAAACAACTTATCTTCCTCGGACATGCTACGAATATCTAGCATCGAGATATGCAAACTCTTTCACATATTCCCATGGTATCCGGTATGGCCCTTTGACTTACGCAAGTTATCTCATCTAACCAAGCCGCATTGCTTGGTAAGAATTGACCCTTCAATTCTTCTTTCATGACATCCCATCTCACGATGCCTGGACGACCAGCAGTAAGGTCATCATCAGTTCTAGCTAGTCCTCCACCACAATTTCGCATCACCTTCCAGGTACATTCTAACGAGAGTAACCTTTTTCTCTTCTAGGTTTTGTCGGCCTTGAATTATTGGTCAATGTCCCACATGAAATTCTCAATGCCTTTGCATCTTTTGCGCCTTTAAAACGCCTTAGGTTCCCGGGACTTTAATCTTCGTAAAGTCTTTGCCACTACCACCCACAGTAGCTTGATCCAGAACCAATCGTACTCCCATTCTCCTTAATACGCCTAACTCATGAGTTAGCTCTTTCAAGGAATATGTGAACATGGTCTTAAAGCGGTGATTTGGCCTTCCAAATCAGTTTGATTCTTATTAGCTTTGTGGCTTGACTCCAGGAATATCAACGGCAGTACTCATCAAGAGCCACGAATGCGCCTATAACCATTGCTTTATAATTGGCATCATTGGGATGGCGTACCTCTCCACCAATCCTATCTTCCAAGTTAGCAATCCTATCTGCCAAGGTATCTGCCGAAATCTTCTTAAAAGCCATTATCTCTAGCAAATTCAACAACTAAACGCGAGTAAAACAGATAAAATCTTCCAAAACAAAGCCAAAACAGAACACCGTGTTTCGGACGATACCCGAATTGTCACACCTGAAAATTCTCCCAAAGCAATTTTACGCGCAAATATGACCACGGAAATACTGGTGGTTCGGTGATCTCTTATCACCCACTCGTATTTGAGCCTTATAAGTTTGCACCAATGCAAACATCCAACTACTGCCCTGAAGTTACGCTAAACGAGAAGACTTAAACCTAGATTTTCTCTACCCGGCAATGTAGCCCATACTACAAAGGGATTTCGACATGTTGATACTTCACAATTGGGTAGTAGTTTCGAATCAACGGAATACTAAGAAAATCATGTAAGCCAACAACCCTCTTTTATTAGCTTAAGGGAAGATACAAAACTCGCCCAACAAATGGACTTAAAAGCTTATTCTCTAAGCCTAACATAAAATTACTTTCTACAACAATGTGGTTCCTCAACATTTGAAGACTTGCATTTGGAAAGGTTCTCTGGCTATTTATATTTCCAAGAACCAGGGCCAATCCGTATGCAACTCTGTTACACTCCTTATGAACAACCATCTTTCCATAGGCAGTTCCCTAACCGCCAAAGTTCCTTTTTAAGCGCTAACTTTAAAATCAAGCTTGCAGAATGGCGCCAAACTTGTCCTGAACAGTTAGGCTATGCCAAACTTGTCCGAAGTTAGGCTATGCCAAACTTGTCCCGAACGGTTAGGCTATGCTAAACTCGGTTATAAATCCACTTTATAACCGTCTCTAACTTGCTCTTTCACTTTGGCATGCATGTGATGCACACACACTTGTAACTGACAGCTTGAACTCTAATCCGATAATCATTGTGCTGCACTAACTTTTACCGTGCCAATGTTCGACAATGATTGTGCTTTACTCACTCTTGGTCTATGCCAAGTATCCAAAAATAGTTGCGCTTCGTTTCACTTGCAGTTCTGCCAATATTCAACAATGGTTGCGCTTCATTCATCTCTATCATTCACTTAGCCTCGGTTGGATGCCAACACCCAAATATCTCTTGACTTGCTTACTTAAGCTTCATACTTCATATGCATCACTTGCATCCTTTTTGGTGAGCAATAATCACCAATGGCGCATTTGGCAACGCCACTGTTGCATATGCATTTTCCAAGCCTTGGCCAATGCTTGGAACGATGCTAAAGTCATTCCATGACTTGCATTTCATCCTTTATTCTTTCCTTGAGCGGGGCTAACTCTGAATAAGGATATGCAACACTATCGCATAGTATTGCATGTGCTAAGTAGCCTTTCTTGTCTCAGCCATGTTGGCGCTACATCTTCGGCATGTGCAGATCCATCATCCAGGTTACTACTTTAGTGTTGCATAATGATTGTGCTTCATTTGTTGGGGCCTGTTATACTTACCAACCAATTCTAGGATACGATAGCATCATCAACTACATTGATTCTATCTCCGCAATCTATGCAAAAATGAAGAATATATAACCCATACTCCCATCTCTTGCCCGTATGCTACTGAAGTATGGATAAACCTTTTTGGTTCTCAACAACAATGCTTTGGGGAAGTATATAACTTCAATGATTATCTCAACTCTTAGTTTTTCCCCACTTATCATCTCAAGGAATGTACATCAATCTTTTACACTACTATTGTTTCATTTGGAAAGCTAGATGCGATCTAGTATTCAGGAAACTAAACCTTCATTTCTGATTATTGCAAATAAGAGTAAGCAACATCTATGCTCTTTTATCAAGTTATGCACAATAATCGAACCATATTACGGAACAATCTACATTACCGGGAGATGAACAAGATACTTTATTGAGAATGACTAATGAGCATAAGTCGAAATTTGGCATCACCATCGGCTTAAGTTCCATGAATTATACTACAATGGAAGGACATGCTTGATTCCTCTTCTTATACTAGCTGGCGTTCATTGCCATGTCTTATGCAGGACTCTGTGTGGGAGCAAGAAGAATCAAAGAATGCATTCCTGGAGATAACAAATTCAGAAAAGGAGCTAAACTAGCAGTGAGATGGGCCAAAGAGTTGCAAAGAGCTAGCGTTGATTTCCAAGCAGAAGATGATGCAACTCTGAAGGATCTAGAGGATGAATAAAAGTTAGAAGTTCAAGGAAGATTGACCTTGGATACCATCAGATGAAAGATGAAAATCAGTTCCTTTTGTTCGGGGAAGGCTGATCATAATCACTAAGGTTCAAAGCTCTACGACAGCTAAATTAGCTTATTTAAATTCCAATTCCACTAACTTAGATAACTTTAATAGGAAAGGTCCAAACTTAAAGCTTTTACTTAGTTATCTTCAATTTGTAAGTGGTAACGACAATGCTACCAATGAGAGATGGCTCTAAAGGTTTACACATGATCGGAGGCAACTTTGCAGATCTTCATTCTTGGTTATTTTTGCGAAATTCTGTTGTTCCCAATGTTACTGTACTCGGTGATGTTTTGCTTTTCATGTTGAATTCCACTCATGGTTTCTTGGGATATTGTCTTACTAAGAATGATTCTGTGTAACATACCAACGATCGTCGGATAAATTTGGAATGATAATCCCGTTTAATGCCAAGTAATTGCGTCTTGCTTAATGCATTTCATTGCATTGGTACAAACTTTAGCTTGAACCCATTCTTAGCGGTACGTTGTCAAATTAAGTGAAGCGGCATGAAATTGCAGGTACAAATACATTTATAACTTGTAATTGGGAATGAACCTAATGCACTAAGTTTGTGATTTCAGATCAAGAACAAAATACTATCAGTTGAAAGTACTATGTGAAGGAATTAAAATCTTTGGTAGAAGAAAGAGTCTCAAGTAAGCAAAGTTGGTGGTGAAGTTGCGACTCCTTTCTTGAAAACAGCCTTGACTAATATCAAATCTCACATACAGCGAGAACAATAAAGAGTATAGTAGAGAAAGGTAACATGGAACGGATATCAAAGTGTTCTTTCAATTGCTTTTATGATTTTCAGTTGGTAGTTGATCGAAACTATAATCTAGTGGAGAATTTTCGGATGCGTAA
Organism: Papaver armeniacum; assembly: GCA_023531295.1. NCBI lineage: Eukaryota > Viridiplantae > Streptophyta > Magnoliopsida > Ranunculales > Papaveraceae > Papaver > Papaver armeniacum. The sequence goes on from JAJJWW010017251.1 coordinate 97,087, forward strand.
ATTTTGATACGATAATGTTGTGTAAATACTAAATGGTATCGTTGATCATCTTGTTTCCATCGTAAATTTTGATACTGATAAAACGTAGATATATATATATATATATATATATATGATGTCTTCTAAGCTTCTTATATTAATTTGCAGAACTATCGGACATGAGGTCTGGAGGTGCTTTTTCATGAAAATGTTTATCGATCGCCTATATTATTCCCGCCACAGTTATCCTTTGTTAGTCAGACTTTGTACTTTGCATGTTTCTAATATCAAAATATAATATATATATATATATATATATATATATATAAGCTACGTTTGCGCAAACCCAGATTGCAAATTGGTACTTACCAAAATCAAAGCTATAGAAGCGAGAATAGAATTTAACACTATCTGAAACCAAAATTAGTAAAATCATCTCAACTACTGACTAATTTAAATGTACAAAATCAATAAGCACAACCAATGCTAGCTCTAGCTGCTACCAACCATATATATCATCTGCACCACTAATGCCATTGCTTACTCAACATCATTGAGTTGATAAGCGGTGTTGTTGCCATGCCAATAAAGAACTTTTGGACCTTCCCTTGCATAAATCAAATCCCTTGGTTTAACATAGTATCGTATGAGCAGACATACTTCTGATTGTTTTCACCATATAAGTAGGTGAACACAATTTTGCACTTTGGATCCATGACAAATAAAATAGGGCAATTAGTCCAATGATAATACTCGATAAATTAAACTCGGGTGATGATTGTGATTTAGCACTAACACTAGTACTTCTTTGAAGCTGTTGTTGTGGTGATCTCTCGTCATTAAGTTAATATTGAACATCATAACCCATTCATCATCCTCAATACCACAATTATTGTTTTTCTTCTTCTTCAAATACCACAACTGCACATTATGATAATTCGAAGCAGAGTGGAAAAACCATAGCAATCCTCCCATCTCGAGTAGACCATAGTAGAGGTGTAAAACGTAGCCGGGCCCCAAGATAGGCTTAGGGACACGGTCGCGTGCTTCACGTGCCATGTGTCGTCTTTGTGATGTGCCAACGATTTAAACGTCAGGCAAGGTCTTTGTTCTTTACTAGTCAAAAGCTAGGGCGCACGGCCCACAGCATAACACACGAATAAACGTGCGATGTTGTGTTGTGGCCGGGCACACGTCTTTATAAACAATTTGAAATCACTTAATGTATACATTAAGTAGGACATTATCACAAGAATTTAATTAGACAACATATCATTTGAAATTATTTCAAGTAAAATTAACAAGTTTATTCAATAAAAGAAATAGCCCATCAAATATAAAATTGGATTATTGTCATGTAAATTAATGTTCTAGTTACATATAGGTGACGACATTATAACAACCATATTGAAACATATTTTCCAAATATTAAGGTATTATATGTGTTGTTATAAATAAACCAACATAAAATGTTAAAAACTAGCTAGAATAGTGACTATTTTGTGAAATATACAAAAAAATGTGATGTAGTATGTCTTGTTATATGGTGTATTTGTACATGTTATGACGTGCTCTCTTAACGTCTTGGTGGGCCGGGCCACGTGCTTATCCGTCCGCGTCTTTGTGCTCTGTGCCAATTAGTCAAACCCAAAGACGTCCCATTTAACTAACGTCTTTGTGTCTTGCCGGGCTAAGTCACGTGTTGGCCGGGTCGTGATCAAATTTAACGTGTTGTGGCTGGCCGTGCTCGTGTTGGTTTGACCCAATTTACACCTCTAGACCATAGTGCTTTGGCGAGCAATAAGAATCCTTTGTGGGGAGTGTAAGTGTAGACATAGACATTTTTTCCGTATTAACATTATAAGCTTAAGTAAACCATCTCGGGGGTTAGCCCGGTTGGCCGTGAGCCCGACTCTCAAGGAGGAGGTCGGGAGTTCGAGTCTCCGCTCAAACTTTGGAGTACTCGTGTAATTATACTAACTTTACTATGGGGTTCGGGGGCCGAGTTTGCTCGGTGGGGAGTAAGCCGGTGGGCTCGTGCCGAGGGCATGACGGGCCTATGCCTAGTTTCAAAAAAAAAAAAAAAAAAAAAGAAAACATTATAAGCTTAAGTAATTTTCCATAACGTTCTTCTAAAATATTTGAACAAACCCATGGCAATTTTCCGCATATCCATTGTAAATCATAATTTACATAAACCGGGTTACAAAAATCATCTATCGTGAAATCTTTCAAATGTCCAGGCATGGGAACAGAGCTCCATAACAAGTCACTAAGGATATGAAACTTTCGATCATGATCAGAATATGCAACCACTTTATATTTTGACATTATGGGGTCATAAGCCAAAGAAACATCAGAAGAGTCATGCAAGCTTTCTGGTTTTGTGCCCATATAAGCTAGCAGTAACCAAGTTCTAAACAAGCAATGTGGATTCATATTCATCCGGCACATGAAAAGATATAAGCAGCATTCCATTGAAAGAGTGCTGAATATACATCTAAACTGACCAAGCTGAAAATCACCATAATTTTCTTTATCCGGTAGTCGAAAGGGAATTAACTTCTCTTCCTTTTTATCGATATCAAAGAAAACTAAATTATATGTGTCATTAGCCAGCGAGATATAATATCGACATTCAAAGGAGATAAAACCTTTTGGAGTACTAGTCCTAGTTGCATATTTTGAATACAATGATTTGAATAAAGGATCATAGAATAACGTAACTTAGACCATGGTTTGCATAACCGGAATCCGTGTGAGTATATTATAGATTATGATGTCAGGAGATAGATGAACATTATCGCTGTCCATATCATTGGTATCCATTACCTTATGATTTCTTAACCCTAGAATTGGATTAATAGGTACTAGCAATGTTTTGGGAATGTATAGAGCTGCATGCAAATCGGACCGAGACGGGCTGAATAGCCCATTTACCAAAGTATATGGATTTAAATGTTTCCCATAATTCAACTCGGTTCAGTTTAAAATGGAGGGTGGAGAACAAACAACAGTTGGGTCCATAGCTCAGTGGTAGAGCAATTGACTGCAGATCAATAGGTCACCGGTTCGAACCCGGTTGGGCCCTAAATTTTTTTCCAATATTTTTGGTGCTTGGTTTGTGGAAGGACTCGCCTGCTTAACCAAATGGTGCAATGCTTTGCTTTGTGCGTGGTAAAGAATGAAGTGCAAATGACATGCTTCTGAGATCAGACTTAAGGTTTAACAAGAATTAACAATAAGAAAATCAAATAGAAACAAAGATTTATTTTGATTTTTTAACAAAAAATAAAAATTATACTACTTGATGTTGGTAAAATCATAAAAGATAGACCTACAGTTTTGATCCATGGATTGCAGTCTCTTATAACCTGTTTGGATACTAGTTAAGAAGTTGTTTTTTGATACTAGTTAAGAAGTCGTTGTTTGGATACTAGTTAAGAAGTCGTTTTTTTATTTCTAGACTAGAAGTAAAAAGTTAAAAATTAGTTTGAGTACACAGTTTTAGAATGACTTTTAAAAACAAAAAACTATTAACTTTTTTACGAAGAAAATTGAATTACGAAGAAAATTGAATCTGCTCCATGTTTCTGGAATTAACTTCTATAACTGGCACCGAAACACCCCATTAGTGTTCATTATTTTTGAAGCATATTAGAAGTGATTTAAAACAAATAACTAGATAAACCACTACTTAGAAAATGAAAAGTATGTGAGAACGTCTTCACTTAATTATTTCCCCAAAAGAAAATAATCATATTCGTACACATGGAGAGGATTATTGAGATTTTTCAGATAACAAATTTGAAAATCGGGATCGACCGGGACATGATTTTTACACCTAAAACCACAAATGGGTCTATAGTCTAGTAGTACATAGTCTTTGAAAACATACCAAGAGGTAACGATTCAAAAGTCAATCCAAAATGTGCTCATGTTATCTTAGTGTCACACCCGCAAATGCTCCAAGCTATTTTTCGCGCAACTATGACCCGACAAGGAAGGTGGTTTAGTGATCTTTTGTCACCCCACTCGTATTTCATCCTTATAAATTTGCACCAATGCAAAGAACCAACTACTCCGAGTTATGCAACGGAAGACTTAACCTTAGATTTTCTCTACCAAAGAATGTACCTCATACTACAAAGGGGTTTTACGCCATGTTTATACTTCACTGAATTGGGGAGTAGTTTTGAATCAACGAGAATACTAAGACAATCATGTAAGCCAACAACTCTCTTTTACTAGCTTAAGGGGAAGATACAAATTAAACTCGTCCAACCATTGGACTTACAAGATTATTCTCTAAGCCTAACATGCAATTACTCTCTAATGCAATATGGTTCTCGGCTATTTATAATGCCAAGAACCAGGACGATCCGTATGCAACTCTTGCACGCCCTATGAACAACCATCGACCATAGGCAGTTCCTAACCGCCACAGTTCCTTTTTAACTTATAACTTTAGTGTCTTTGGCTTGCGAATGACGCCACACTTGTACCGAAAGGCTAGGCTACACTAGTCCAAAAGGGGCCAAAATGACGAATGAAGTGAAGTGTTATAAAACATGATTTATCACGGGTTTCATCTGTTATTTGAAGATTGTTTATTTGGTGTGACTCTGTATAAATGAGCGAATAAAATTTGTGACTTTAAATCACGTACAAAATCTGTTATTAAGTATCACAATAATTGTATGTAAAATAAAATAACGTTTGATGTATGCCATAAATAAATGACGATTATTATATGTAATATACAATAACGGTATATGTACGCCATTAAAAAAGCACGGTTATTATATGTTATTGTATGATAGCACAATAACGGTTAAAATTTGTTATAATATGAAATAAAAATACTAATTAAAACGACAATGTTCCGTCGTTTTCTGGCGATTCGCATTTTTGTATTTCGATTATGTTAATTTAACATCCGGTCAGATTTAGATTTGGTGTACCTGAAATTCGTTCAGATACATCTACTAGGTATCTAAAAATGATTTTGGAATATGGAAGTGAAACAAAATTATCCAAAATTAACTTTATTAATTATCTTTTTGAAGAAAATAAATTATTCGAATACAAATACGAAGATGAGTTACATAATGAAAATTAGAACTGTAATCAATCTAGTGTCACCTTGCCACTCTAACTTGCTGGCTCCCCTACAATAGTTACATAGGATTTTGTCCATTTAATCATGCCACATCTTTAATCATCCCCCAGTATAACATCATCTTTATCGCACAACATTGCTCTTGGGTTAATGATTTCATAAATCATGTAGTCATTATTGTCATCAATTAGCAGCAGCTTTGAAGTATTAGCATATGCTTATGCAAAGGTTTTTTCTAAAGTTAAAGACCAAACTACGGAGGTGTTGTTGACAGGAAAATGAGTAAAGAGTTCCACTATATAGTAGAGAACAAATAAAACCATACCCCAAACATGTCTTTCAATTTGCTCCCAACCATTCTCAAATATGGGGACCTATCATGATGCATGGTAGACATTTCAGGAGTCCTGCATAATTCACATTTCATTCAGTATTTGTTTACCAAGAATTCAAAAAAAAAAAATCTAAGAAGGGGTACGCAAACGTAAATACTGTTATTAAAGGCGAAATGGATGGTATACCTCGTAATGAATTGAGTCTTAAGTTTTGGTAGAACAATATCAACAAAATTTCATCCTCTTCAGTCATTTTACAAAGGATTATACGTGCAATATCTCCCAAATACATCCCAGAAATTACCTTCTAAATAATCTGTTGCATGAATGAAGGATATGACATTTAAAAAGCACTCTAATTAAATAATAAAAAAAAAAGATGCCCACACTTTTTAAATGCTCACCAACATTAAGACCCTCCTAGTCTGGAAGCCCGATCATGCATACTCGAGTCACCGGGAAGGTACCCACTCCATGTTGATTACCTAGCAAATTAGAGAGAAAAATTTAGAATATTTCTTTTGACTGCCGGATGCCTTGCTTTATTTAGGTGTTTTAACTGATCAAATTGATCACTTAAAGCAAAAATGCATATTCGAATTAGAGTGATAACGGTGAAGGCTACATACCATGTCCGTTGATTTACGTAGGATACCGTGCCACTTAGGAATGGCTGTGCACGCTCTCGCATATCCGATCTGTTCCGATTACCATAATAACTACAACCGCAATATCATTATCAAAGTTTTTTGCCTCCAACTAATGTACCAATTGTATCATTCACCTGCACCAACAATGCCGGTTATAAATAGAATCGAAGAACCAAGTTATGCAAGGATAGCAAAAGCATAAGAAAACTCTAAACTAAATGAAAGTTTTGCCTTACCAAAGCTGCATATCTATGCTTATCTGTCTAAGGCTTTAGTTTGTTCCACCACCACATCTTTATCAACCTAGGACAAGAGACCAAAAGAATCATTATCAGAAACCTAAAAGTACGAAAAGAACAAAAAAGAACTCCCATAGTATGAACCATGAATGCGGCGGTAACTACCCTTACAGTTTGTGATATCTACCCAGCCATACTCTTACTTCAACTATAGACATATATGCATGACTAAAGTATGTATGACTAGAGGAAGGTATAAACAACCAACTGCATAACTAATGGAGAAATCCTTTCCCTATCTAATAAGAGTTCCGGATGCCATTGATAAGCGTTTTGAGATAATGAAAAAAATAAAACCCAATTCCCTATGACTACCGGGGAGGAAGGAAAAAAGCATCTCCTTATGTAGCTATAAATCGTAAGAGTTTTTTAGCAATGAAATCTAGAGAAAAACTATAATTAAATCATACCAACAATCAAACCTCTTTAGTTGGCAATTGAGATTCTACAGTCTCAATCACCTCCTCGTTCATTTGACTATTCGTCACAATTTCCTTCTTAGCATCCTCCCGACGTTTCTTCGGCGTGACCTACAAAAATACCAAATCCAAAAGACCATGAAATCAAATTACAAATATCAAATTTTTTTTTTTTTTTTTAAAATAAGATGTTTAAAGGAAAATCAACAAAAAAACAAATGAATTCACTATAGACCCTTAGATTTACGTGTGAAAAAGAAAATCGATCGATCTAATATTGCCCCGGGTCCAATCATGGGAGATAATACACTAAGATGAGAAACTTGAGGTCAACCCATCCTAAGGGTGGATATATTTTAGTTTAGATATTATTTGATTGAGCTTACATAGATCCGTATTTTCAGAATCGAGGAGAACTACATATCAATTCTTAGCCATACAAATCTCCATGTATTCATTATTCCAAAATATCCTTTTCCCACTTGATTGCTCTCATATTATCCATCGAGGACGGTGAGACCGTGATAGAGGTTTTGTTTAAATGAAATATTAATGTAGATGTAGAAAATCCTACCCTCTAAATCCAAAGGTAACATTAACACATACACCCGAAGCCAAAACAATCAAGAGAAGTAATAAAACAAGAGATGTACGTGATTCGGCATGATTACCTACGTCCACGGGTTTAAAGAGGATGTTATTACCGATTCAAGGTTAAAGAAGGGTGTCTCTCTTTCTCAATGCTATGAGTATGCTCTCCTTCCTCTGCTTTTTTACTTGAGTTCTTCCTCTCTACATGGTCTCTATTTATAGTTACAAATGATGATACATCAAAGACTACGATGTTAGGCTCCGGTAGCTCTCGATGCTCCTCTGGGTGATCGGCCGATGTCTCAACCGGAATGTTCTTATTTGTTCGGGTCGTGGACGTCAGCAGTGATGCCTTCTTCCACCCATTTCGTCACCCGCGATGTCGCCCATTTGGTGGGGACGATCGATGTAAGCCACCCTTGGGATCTCGGAGTAGGCACCTTTGTAGAGCTCTTCTTATCTTCTCACCAACTCGTCGGCGCATTTGTTGCTCGGTGCTCGATGTCCATCGCATCACAGCTTTTCCCCTTTTTCGTCGACTTTCTGCTCCTTTTTTTTCTCGCGTCAGTCGAGATGCGATCCGGTACTCTGGGATGCATGTTTGCTTCGATTGCAGCCATGGCTCGTGGATCGTTCCACTTGATCCCCTGTGATTATTTACACCTACATTTATGCCCTTCTTTCACTCGTGTGGTCAACACGTGGGGGGAAGAATAACCGCTTTCGTCTTCCCACGTCCTTTCTGGCCATGCAGGTTTCACGCATGCTTTGTTCCCCACTAACGATTCGCCATTTCCGGTTCACCTTCCGCCGTTACCACGGAGGGGGTTTATAACCGGCCCGCTTAAACCTAGTTTCCTCTTATTTCGCTTCTCGCAACTTCATTTCCTTTTTTCCCACGTCTTTCCCGCATCTTCATCCTTCCCCCCCCTCCCGCAATTTCATTCTTCCTCCATCCTCTTTTAAGCTCTTCGTCGGCTTAACTTCCTCAACAAACTTCTTCCCTTCCTTACTCCGTTATCCGTCGTCTTCTCAGGTCTCAGATTCTTGCTGCAATCTCTCGGGTTAGGTGGAGTGTTTTACCCTTCTTACCTTAGGTATTTCTTATTAGTTTGCATGGCGTCTTGAACTCCCTCAAATGAAAGAAGGTGTGTGTGAGTTATGTGACGACTGACGTACAGACGCTTTGATTCTCCCTCGTTAAGAGAGAGCCCTTCAGTATGATTATCGTGCTCTAGATTCTATCTTTCACGATAACCCGTCTTCGTTTTCTTGTAGGGCCGCAAGAGGACTACTAAGGAGACTTGACGAGAAGCTAATATGTTCAAAACCTGGAAGATGAGTTCGGTCTTCCTTCACGTATGATGTCGTTTCTTGTCAGGCCAGAGGGGCGTTCTGGAGGAAGGAGGATGTTTTGAGATTTCCCCGTTAAGCCGAGGCGACCGTAGTCACCAGGGGGTCGCCTAGAGCTCGGGCTGCGTTTCCCTTTATACGATCCTAGTCGCCCGTCCTATACGAGGCCCTCTCTAAGATCCGTCCGTGCCGGTGCCTTGGCCCCAATGGAATGGTAACACTTTGGTATCCGTCCGAGTGGGAGGCGTGAGCCGAGGCGAGTGCGCTCCTACTACTTGGTCTACCTTCGATCCTGCCAGCGGGTGACTATACTCCCGCGCCTTTCGCCGATAATTATCGGAGCGGGACCCACTACCACCCGCGATCTCGCCGAAAGTTTTCCTTTACCGCGCCCCTCACCATAGTCATAAGACTTTTCCCGAGGGAGTCGGGAGACTCTTTGGATGAGGGACCCGAGGGAAAGAGTTCGACAACTTTCTGCTTGATCGCCTGTGATTGACTTGGGGCCAGGTTCGGCCCCGGCCATTTAAAACCCTCTTTTGAGTGACAACTCCCTCCTCACGACCGAGTTTATCCTTTACCGGGTAGTGACGTTGATCGGGTCAGGTGCATTCTCATTTTCTCTAGTTTGGTTGATCGGCTCGGGAGACTTACCCAGGGTAGTATTTTGTTTTGGTGGTGTTTTTGAGACTAAGTCCCAGGTACTCCTTCAGAGATTTTCGTTCACTCGGAGAGGGATAGGATTGCGAGGTAGGAGGATACGGGGAAGGTAGCAAATATACTTATTGTTTTCTATTTAACGTACATATACGTACCTATTTGTTGCCTTGCATGGATCGGCGTCGGTGATCGCGCGAAGTTGAGAGGTTGACAAGGCGGCTGGTACCTGGCGAAGGATGGTGAGGATCCGATGACGGAGACTACTGCTTTGTCACGCATTTCACGGGAAGTCGCCTAACCCAAATCGTCGGCTGATTCGTGCACGCTGTAGGTGGGGGAAGCCTGAGGGTAGGGGTAAAGAACCTAAGGAGAATGTGCCTGCCCGGGAGAAGGATGTGCCGGACAGTGGCCCGGTGAAGAGGATTGTGCTTGCCGGTGGCCTTGTGTGTGTTGTGTGCGATGGTGATGATGAAGAAGGTCTTTTTGGCACGATGAGGGCTGATGTTCTTGGTAAGGAGGGGAGGCGGGCCGGGCGGGAAGTCGGGGTGGTGGTGGGGCGGTTTGATTGAGCCAGTTGATGTGGAAGTATGGCATTGTCGATGGTCGACCATTCGCGAAGGCTCTCCCTGCCAGGTGGGTCCTAATCCCGATGCTTGATTGCCTCCTTCACTGACTTGAGACCACATCATGTGCAGCTGCGTTTGAGGCGTCTCATCTCTCCCGGTTCTTGCTCTTTGTCAGATAAAGAGGAAGGTCGTCTTAGTCTCGTTGTGTGAGGCGACTTTGAAAAAGTGCCCTCGACCTCTGGTGTAGAGTTGAAGCGTTCGGTGTTGCGTTTTTGTACTTGTTTAGGGCGACTATGTTGGTATTGTTTTTAGGATGTGCCGAGATTCGCTGATTGAAGTGCTGCCATCAGCCAGCGGGAGGCCAGCCGAGAGGAGAATCTTGGGTCTCTTGTAGCTGTGACGGACGTGAGAGGCAGTGCGCGGGATTTGGAGAAGGAGGTGGCCAAGAACCCCGAGGTATGCGTTTTCTTTTAGCGAGCTGGTTGTGATCGATCTTGTCAGATTGCTTGATATCCCACAAGTTTAGTGCTCCACTACTTAAGCGAGATCTTCTGTGCCGGGTAAACTGGCGCCTACTGAGGTGTGCGTCGCATTGAAGGAGAGGCGAACATAGAAGCAGAGATCATGTCTCGAACCTACAACGAGAGGAGTAGTCGATAAGGATGCTAAAATTGATGTCGTCTAAGCGATATTGAAGATCTTCAATCCGAGCTTTATCGGTTCGAGCGACCCATTAGGTATGTTGAGAAATAGATATGTGCGGCGATTTGGACTGCTTCAGCCAGGCGCTAGCGGCCCAGCTATCATCATCTGGCAGGTAACCTAGAAGATCAATGTGGTGCGGCTGAGACTTGAGTTCGGGATCTGCATGCGGAATCGCCTCGGGACTCTTGGGGGGGAGAGAGCCGGCTAGAGAAGGCGTGGCTTGAGAGGCTCTTGAGAAGCTTAAGGAGTTCGTGAGGTTCACGGTGAGGTTGGATTGGAGTGCGTGCTCAATTGTGCGTCAGGTTTGCGATAGAGCTGCCCGCTCTCGGCGAGAGGGAGGAATGGAGTGATCTGCAAGTATTGCCCCACTAATGAGTTTAATGAACAGCTGATACATAGAGACTTTGTTAGAAGGTTGATACGCCAACCTCGAGTAGTAACCTGACTGAGTCAGGGTGATTAGAATAGTTGCCCCTTTGTTAGGAAGGTGGTGTGCCTTGCTGTCGTGCCTTCCCATGTTTGTTATCTTGTTACGTTGTTGTTGTGTTGGCGGATTCTTGTTGTCTTTGGCAGTAGAAGCGGAGAAAGTGGCCTGCGTTGGAGGAGGAGAACATTCGGATTTGTGAAGGGAAGGAGGCTCGTGTGCAGCACCGATTCGGTGGCCAACTACTCTTGAAGACGGCGTCGGAGCGGATAGCGCCCGGGATCTTGCTGCCCAAGCGAGTCCGGTGAGCTCGTCCTACCGCGAGTCAAGGCCGGTGTGGACGGTGCTTGATAAAAGCGGCCGTCTTTAGCAGCCAAGAAGGCGATCACGAGTTCTACTTCCTCGAAGAGTGATCATGTCTTTTGTAGCGGCATGTGAGTCATTTGTCTTGCCCTTTTCCTCGAGGTTTGTAATTCGTTTGAACACTTTGTTAACTTCTTGCATAGCTTGTTTATGGGGGTCTTCAGCGTCGCTTAGGTTTATTTGCTTTCTTCTTCACTGCGATCTTTGTTACACTCACGGCGTCATTATTCTTATTTATGTTGGGTTGCCCCGTTATGTGGCTTTTACGCCCGTAGCCTCGTTGTTGTCCTTTCTTATGCACGCATGGATAGGCCGGAGTTGAGTTACAAATGCTTGGTTCACCGTCGGAGCACTTACCTTTCAGCGAGGAGGGTCGTTCGGGCCGATGCCGTAATCTGGCGCAGGGCGTCTCATCGCGCAGATCTTTCGAGAATCGCGGTGGAAGGGGAGTTGGTCTTGCTGGTTTCCTATGGGATCGATACCCCAAGAAGTTATCGATTAATCTTCTTGGGCAAGTGATTCGGCCACTTGCGGGGAGAGCGATGTTAGTGCTACTGAGCGCCGGTGCTCGTGCCTCGACAATCGGCCGCGGTTTTCCAGCCCAGCCGGGGGCCACACTGAACTGCCTCGGCACTTGCACTGTGCCCGTCGCCCCGAGTTCGAATGGTCAGGTGTTGAGTGTAGAGTCGCCCGAGCACTTGCCTGATGCCGTCGTCCGAGGTTCAGAAGCGACCATTCGAGGCAGCTTGTCATACTTCCCGACCCACCTTGTGACTTTTCACGAAATGAGATGACAAGATATCTTTCTGATCTCGCGGATGGTAGATCTTTACGCACAGTGGGTCGTGGCGTTCACTGGTGGGTGGCTCGAGGTTTTAGATCCAAACGGTATCTGTATGCCGCTATCAGCTTTCTCCATTGTCGTGTGGGTCCTCCCCAGTGAGTGCGAGGTTCTGCCCTGTCTCGTCACGCTCATAGCTAGGTAGGAGCTTTAGTACCATGTGCCCTGGTTGGAATTCTGCTCAGTCGGACCGTTTGTTTGTATTCCAGTTGGATTAACTCCGTTGGTAATTTTCCGTCTTTGGCGGGAGCCATCTCTACTGCGTTTCTTCCAGATCGTCAAAGTTTAGCCAAGATGAGTCGTGAGAGATGTTTCGCCTCCACGCTTCGGTCCTTGCTGAAGTGAGGTACTCGCTTCGCCTCCAAGTGGGGTAGGATGGCGCCGGTCCCAGTATGTTAGCATGAAGGGTGACGATCCCCGTTGCTTCCACTGCCGAGTTGTCCTATGTGCCCGACCGAGACGTTGTAAACTTCTTGCGGCATTCCCCCGTATTCCCGTCCGAGTTTCTTCTTACATGTTATGTCGGCGATGGTCTTGTTTAGTGATCTCGGCTTTGTCCAGTTGCTTTGAGGGGTATAGGGGCGTGGACTTGCTTCTTTCGGATGTTGTATGCGTGTTGAATAGTAGGTCGATGTTTTTGCCTTGCAATTGTTTCCGTTGTCGAAGAGCGATTGACTGCCAAGGACCCAATGAAAGCCGGCATATGATGTGTCCCCGGATGAGGCAGAAAGAGCGTCACTTGTCCCAGTATGTTGCCTTAAGCGGGCGACCTCAACCCGCCCCAGGTGAGAATAATCGGTGGCCCGCAGTCACGTACTGCCAGCTGTCCCAGATCCAGAAGCGTGTAGTGGTCCCCGCGATGCCGATTCCCCGTTCAGCAGGCCGGCGGCGGCAGCGGAGTTTAATGTTACAGTTGGTGCATGTATCTTCTAACTCAATTCTGAGCGCACTCGCCGTGAGCGGTGGCCGTATGTAGCGTCTCGTTCAGTGTACGGCCCGAGTATCCCATGGTTTTAGCTCGTCTCGCGGCGAGCTGCGGCCCCGGCTGGTGGTTTCCCCATGACCCATTAGTGTGGTTCGTTAAGGATCGTCTGCTTCCTCCTCCTTACTTAGGGCGTTTTCTGCAGTGGTCCCGAGGGTATGACTTTCGGTATAGGGGTGCTGCATCCACCTGGTTACGTGCTGTGGCTGAACTTTGCTCTTGATCTTGCCCACAGTGATCTCGGAGCCTCCCTTGGCCGACCTTCCCCAGATTTAGAGGTATTCGCGAGATCGGCTTTCTCGAGTCATCGGCCCGATGCGATCGGTGGCTGGTTCTGCCGGCGACCCGATGCCGTATATCCACGTTCTGGAATCAGAAGGCATTCAGGATCCTCATGACTCACAATACCCTCGATACTCGCGTCGATCAAACGTGGAGGCGATATATGCCGGGGCATCAGAATCGCGGTGTATTTTTACGAGAGATGTCGCCGGAATTTGATGCTTGGTATTTGCCAGTCGTAGGATTGAGGCGAGCTCCGAGTATTTACTGCCATGACAAGGGTCGTGTATGGCATATTGCCGGATTGATTTCTTGTGCAGACTGGCGGGAAGTCGCTTGTCAGGTCGGTGCCTCTTGGATGCCCGTATCTACGATCAGCGTGGGGCATGTGTGCACGCTTCGTGATACGACGTGACATTGTTGGTTGCTTTAAACTCAAGTCTAAAGGAATGGACCATTTTCTTGCCGCCAGCGATCGTTGAAGACCCGAGTCGGCAAACGACCGTCTTTATTGGATGACCCGAAATCGGCCCGAAAACCTCCCGTGAGTGGCCGGGCTGCATGTCTCGAACACGTCGGGTGGGCCTCCGATCTTACCTCCGTTCCTGCAGGATGTCGCCTACTTGCCGATCCCTCGTCGGCGCAGGGAAGTCAGCCAAAAAATCGGCGGCTGCTGCGGCTTTCCTGCATGATCCTGCGTTTGCAGCAAAGATATCGAGCTGCTTTGTTTGTGCGCTCCCGTTTGGAGAATCACGTCCCGTCATTGTGCGTTAGCCAAGTCTCGGCTACATGGAGGACTTGGTAGGTACTCGAGCTCTTATGAGTTTGGAAATATATGGGAGCTTACGTGGCCATGCAAACACTGGCGGCCCCAGGATGAGTTGCTCGGTTACCGGTGCTTGGATTCTTTTCCATGGGGTTCATGAGTACTTGCTTATGAGGTATCTGAGCTTTTCCTCTGCTCCCAGTTAACTTCAGCCAACGGCTGATGGCGTGTTGTGGTTGCCGAGAATATAGCGTTAAGCCTGTCTTCGAGGCTCAGGAGTCTTTGTAACAGGCAAACTTCGCCCGTATATGTTGCTTGATTTTTACGGAATGCTTCCTCGCACTCCTCTGGTCCCGTTTAAACTTCTCTCCGCTTCCCTTAACGTCCGAAGAAATCCTTGCACTTGTCTGACGATCGAGTAGATAGATCCCCAAGAAAGCCATGAAGTCTAGATTCGGTAGAGTTGCACGTCCTTAAGCGTTACCCGAGCTAGAGGCATTTTCTGATGCTTTGCTTTAATTTTATCTGGATGCCTTGATCCCTTATCGGTGATTATGTATCACAGAAACTTGCTCAAGGGTGACCCCAGAAGGTGCACTTGGGCGGGTTTGCCCTCGCTGTACCTTAAGTAAAGTGCGGAAGATGTCTACAAAGTCGTTGATGTGGGTATCGGCTACCTTACTCTTGACTTCTTGTCATGCGTCCCACGTGTCGCCGATAATTTATCGTGTATTTTATCCTCGAACATGTCCTCCACTTTGACCCTCTACGATATGTAGCCTTTGCATTCTCGGCCGAATGGCATTTTTGGTGTAACAACCCAGTCCTCTGGAGTGTGAAAAAGATGTATGCTCCACGATCTTCGGGGCGGGGGGATTTGGTTATATCCAGAGTACCGATCCATGAGTGTTATCGCCTTATGCCAAACGATGGATTCCACCCGGTGAGTCGATCTTTGGGGAGGAAAACATCCTTTGGGCATGCCTTATTAAGTCATTGTAGTCAACGCAAATTCGGGCGCCCGTTTCCTTTTAGGGAAGTATCACCGTATTAGATATCCATTTTGCGGATATTGGGCCTTCGGATGATTCCTCTGTATCTGATTGCTTCAACTGCACTCAGCATGGGGTTGTAGCTGGGTCTGCGATTCTTACTCATCTTTGTCTGTCATTTGAACTTGGGAATTATCACTTGGATAGGTGTGAAGCAAACTTGGTCAGTTCCTTCCATGTGATGCATTTGCCAAGCGAATACATCCATGTCTCCTTGGGGAGGGTTATCCAGCTCTTTGGGAGTATTCGTTCGTTAGCGTGACCTATTCTCTTAATCTAGGCTCCTCACCGGTGCCCAGTTAACTTGCGGAGTTAGTTCTGGTAGAAGTTTTGCTTTGGCTGGCAAACCAGTTCTTGGCTCTGTGATTGCTATAAGACCTTTGTCTACTTTGCTTAAGTAAGTGGCGGTAACCCGACATCACACACTTTCCAATTCCTCTCCACTTCCCTTTAATAGACTTAACTTCCTTGGCGTTTCCTCGTAGTCTTTCCCTCGTTACTGTTGGATGTCAGCATACGCACACATCTTAGCTTGGGAGTCGGCACAACACCTCTGCCACTCCAGCGATAAGAGAGCGCTTGGGTTTACGATGGTAGCGAGGCGCTCCCTTGATCCTGCGATCCATGGTGGGTCCCCGGGGATGCTTCATCACGGTGAAAGCGGCGTCGACTACGCAAAAGGTGGTCGATGTGTCAAGGAATCCTTCCCGTCAAATACTCTTGAGAGTGACTTCTCCCTTTAGCACCTTTATCAAATGCGGGTTGAAGCCAGAAAAGTAAATCCGATAAGTCGGCGGGATCGGGATATCGTGAGATAGTTCCATCCTCTTGAAAGTGTCAGCTAGAGCAGACCTCGGTAGTACGGCTTGTCCATTAGTATCTCATGAACGCCCGTTCCTCGATCATCAGGGTTATTACTAAGGATCCCAGTGTGCTTGCGTTTACAATGGGACGTCTTTGTAGAAAGTAATCGGCTGCATCGTCCATGGCTCCATAGGGAGAAGTCTTGGCCACGCTAAAGATTTCTGCCCCGTCTGTCCCTCTTGTGTATCCTCGGGTAATCTGGGGTCCACTAAATACGTATCCTTGTGTTCTTAGAGTGCGATATGGTAATGCAATTAGGTGACCTTGCCCGATTGATTCTTATTTGGTGTCTCTCTTTTGGGACCTCGGGATTTGGGCAGTGTCAGCGGTGTTTTTGACGAAATACGTAGGTATCCATCCGAGATCAGTGTTGGACGATATCTTTCATACCCAATCATTGGTTGAATGGCAGCGGGCTGATGACCGTGGCGGAACTGCGGGTGGTTGTCCGTCGAATTGGATTCCGGGTCTTAGGATAACGGATGTCATTCCTCTTTTCAACCTCCTTGAACAACTTCCTCCGGTGCATTGAGGCGGAGTATATGAGTCTTGGCTCGTGGCGGAAGCCTTTCCCCTCTGCGACCCAAACTTTCTTGTTTTTTCCCTTTATGGAGAGTGAGCAGGGCCTTTTCTGCGATCGTTTCGTGGTTTAACTTTCAGGGGTAATAACCTGCGGTGCTCGCCTCTTGTATTCCCTATCTTGCGCTCCTTATGGATCTCCTCCGGCGATATAATGCTCTGCATCTTAGGATCTCCGTAGCGTCTTGGGCTTCTCTGTGTACATTGCTGCCGGATGGGATCCGACTTTCTTAGCCGATTTTCGAAATTACAGAATATACTGGTAATTAAATGGTGCTTTCCACACACATGTAATTATAACTTCTCATCACGAATCGGGTTAAGGAATGGTAACTCCACACAGTCTTGGCCTTAGGGGTAAACAACTTATCGGCTCTGGGTAGGAGCTGCTTAACATTATGCATGTATGTTTAGAGAAAGGTTTCAGCTAAAGCCGCCCAGCTCCCGGATTTATCGGGCGAGGGTGTAGAGCCAGCTCCTTGCTTCTCCTTCTAGACTAGCGGAAAAATTTTTACATGACACATCGTGAATTCTTTGTAGTAAGGACATCGTACATCTTGATGTATTTACCGCGTCGCTGTGCCATCGAACTGGATGGGAAATTGGTAACGTGCACTTTAGGCGGAAATGGTGTCGGTCCAATTCCACAGTAAATGGTGTCTTCACGGAAGCCCATTTGATTAATACTGCTTTAACTTATCATCTCGTTGTCTCGATTAGTTTAACAACCATCACTTTCAGTGATTCGATCTTTTGTTTGTGGCTAGTCGGCGTCCGTCTCGTTAGTTGCTTCCTCGTCAGTAAAGAAGAATCCTCGGAGGGTCCATGCTGCTCTCTTAGTAGAGATTAGGGTGGTGCACAAATCCTCGGCTCGGTGAAGGAAGTGGGTCGTCCCTTGATGGAGTGTGGTTGCTAGGCGCCTCGGCTTGATGATTCCTCGACCGTTCTCTATTACGGAGCTGGTGATTCTCGTACTCTAGCGCCAGAGTTTACTTATATGATTATACCATTTAGGTCCTCCTGTCTTCTTTGGCTTGCGATTATGGCGAGTAACATCGGAGTCGGGGGTACTCGCGGCTAGAGTGACCGTTCGCGTGGTGTCGGCCCATGTGTTGGGGGGGTGCGGTTAGAGTGCCGTGGTAAGGGGCCGATAGGAGGGACAACCGGAGGCCGTTGGGTGATCGATCCTCTGGGGAGCAGTGAGGCTGTGGGCGGTTAGCACCGTTCACGGGGACGTCTTGATTAGGTTTCCCTCTTGCCAAGTGTACTTGCTAGCCTTCGGCCTCTCGTTTCCAAATCTCTTTTACAGGTGCTCTGTAGGTTATCTTTCTCTCATACATTCCTCGTGTATCGGCACACTTCCCTCTCTTCCTCCTAGTGCTCCGTCCGTTCTCCGTCTTCCGTGCCTCGTTCCTCGCCCCATCCCGGCTTAGGTTTAATCCTCGCTCCGGCTGAGTACCGTTATCTCGGCCCGGATCGGCTTCTCGTGATCGGTAAATAGTCATACCCTTTGATCGCGCTTTGAGCCAGCCTCGCCACGTCGTTAGGTTGGCGATCTCCGTCTTTGGGAGTCCATAAGTCCCTCTTCTCTGGCTGTTCTTGCCGGCTGGATCCACATGGCGGCTCGGTTCCTCGAGGATCCTTTCGTCCACGGAGAGTGCCTGCATTGCCTTTGCTATCGTCCTCGTCCCTCGGCTCGCTGTCAGATTTCGTTCTACGTAAATAAGTGACGGCGCCTATAACAAGGCCCCTTTCAGAAAGGTTAAGGGTGGAGTACGGCGATCCAGTGCGAAGTGAAAAAAAGATTTTTATAAATCTGATTCCCTTTACGCTAGCGTGTTGGTCTCGTGATCAAATTGTTTTTCTGTGAAAGGACAAATTTTGAAAAGGCGGCTTGACCTTGTCCTTTGAGTACTCTTCATATGCATTAATTACTTTGTCGACATTCTGACGCGTCATTAATCATCCAGTCGTTGAATCGGAATTTTACCAAGTAGCGGTGGTGAGTATGTGGCTTGTTATAACGGCCAGAAGTAGATTACGAAGTAGCAGATTCACATAGTTTTCTGATGTTGTGGGGCTCTTAGGCGTAGGATTATAATGAGACTCGAGCAGATTCTGCAATCCTGCTGACAGTAGTTTCACCGAGAACTAGACTCCAGCAGTTACGGCCAGTCTGTTTCCACCATTATCGTGTGTCTCTTATCTTGCCAAAATAAAAGCAGTGTGAAATGAAGATAGATGTATGGCAATGTTTCTCCACTGAAATGTCCTAACCCAACCTACGCGTTGCTTATTAGAATCTTTAGCTTAACGCCGACTATCCTCACTAGGTGTCGATAGGGCTATTGAATCTCTTCTCGCAGGTTTGAAGGCCTGAGATCATAGTCATCGGGATGGATCCCCTTACGGAAACACACGACGTGAAGATCTTATTTAGGAGCTCGTGGGTCGTGGGTGACTCTTTGAGGTGTCTCGAACAAAAGCGACCCATCTGACGGGCGGTCTCGCGGCCTTGCTTGAGCGGAAAACTTGTTTTCTTGGAAAATGGAGACTCCGGTTAAAACACAAAAGCAGACTTATATCATTTCGACACGAAGATAGCAAAATGAAAATAACTTCATGAAACGCAAGGCTAACTCACATCAAACTCGACAAGATGTTGCTAAAGCGAATGTGAAAGCGAAGATAACAAAACAGAACACAAAGTTAACCTCTACTAACTCACTCGATCAAGGCCATTCTTAAAAGAAAACAAAGATAGCGAGGCCAAAGGGTTTATCCTTAACGTCGACGGCCTTAGGTGGCTTAGGAGCTCGGAGTTTCCTTGGTGTCAGGTTTCAGGAGTATCAGGAGATGTTATAGTCCCATAGTCGGCGCAGATGTAGTTATGAAAATCCTACCTCTGCATCAAGGTAATAACACATACACCAAATAAACAATCAAGAGAAGTAATAAAGAGATGTCGTGGTTGGCGATTACCTCGTCCACGGGTTTAAAGGATGTTATTACCGATTCGAGTTCTGAAGGTGTCTCTCTTTCTGATACTGTAGTACTCCTTCTCTCTTTTTCTTGAGTTCTTATCTCTTACATGATACTCTATTTATGATTCTGAGAATGATGATACATATTTTTACGATGTTAGGCACAGCGTAGCTTCCTCGATGCTCCTCTCGGGTGATCGGTCGATGTCTCAGCCGATGTTCTTATTTGTTGTTCGGGTCAGGGGACGTCAAGCCGTGATCACCTTAACTTCTGCCATTTCGTCACCGTGTCGCCCATTTGGTGGGGACGATCGATGTCGCCCCTTGGGATCCTTGGGCGAGGTCTTCTTTGGCCGAGGCTCTTCTTATCTTCTCACCAACTCTGTCAGGCGCATTTATTGCTCCAGGTGCTTTCGATGTCCATCGCGTGTGGCCTTTCCCCTTTCCACAGTCGAGCTTTCTGCTCCTGCTTTTCTCAGCGCTTCCAGATTCGGAGGATGCGATCCCAGGTACTCCTAGATGCATGTTTGCTTGAT
>JAJJWW010017252.1:0-43510 GCA_023531295.1 Papaver armeniacum
GTCAAATCGGTCAAAGTCACCGGAGTCGAATCAAGTCACACAACGAGTCATACTTTGGGTCCTCACAATGAAATGAGTCGGATCGAGTTAGACATGAGTCGATAGTCGAGATGAAATGACTAGGCTAACTCATCTAAGTGATATCTAGGTCAAAGCTGTTGCTTATGATTGTGCTTCATCACTTTCGCCCATCCAGCCC
Source organism: Papaver armeniacum (assembly GCA_023531295.1). Classification (NCBI taxonomy): domain Eukaryota; kingdom Viridiplantae; phylum Streptophyta; class Magnoliopsida; order Ranunculales; family Papaveraceae; genus Papaver; species Papaver armeniacum. Next base: position 200 of record JAJJWW010017252.1, read on the forward strand.
TGTTGGCCCCGCACCGAGTTATCAACCACTCGGGCCCTGCAATTGCATTTCAGTCCATCTTAAGCCAAAGCTGCATCAACACAAATTTCCACCAACACCTGCAATATAGCCTCCACATCTACTCGTTCTGTCCGAACTCCACCAGAGACACAACATCGCAACCAAAACCTGCACTATCTCCAACCAACTGCATTTCCATTCATCCACAAAGGCGCCTTCTATTGCCTTTTCTTTCTCCCCCGCAGTGCTCCTTGGCCTGGGTTATAAGACCACCACCGCCATACATGACCGCACTTCAGCTCTTGACCTCAAATCAGCCATTGTCTTAGTCATTTCAACCACCAAAGATCACCACCGCAAAATACATCTAACCGAGCACCGGCCTGTCTCGGTTCAAGTTGAGTCGCTACCACCATTACCATCCTCTCGCAAAGACAAGCTCCTTAGTAACTCAGACCCTTCAATTTCTGACTCCATAAACTCCATCTTCTTCACAAACTCATTCATTCCCGAGAACCCATTCATTCAATCACAACAGCAGCCTCATACAATCATCACTTCCAATACCCACCGTTAATCCTCTCTGTTGAGCCAAACTATACCCAGTTAACATCATCTCCCTGAACATCAGAATCACAAACCCATCTCTTCTCGAACTCTGGCGTTTCAGGTGTTAGAGGCAGCCACAAATCCTCTTTCTCAACCTAACTAAACACCACCTTCTTCCCTGGATCTTCTTTCGCTCTATCTGCAGAATCTTAAATCAAAACTCATCGCCATATTTGAACCAAATACAACCGAGAACAACCCAATTGTCGATCATCCTCATCATCACCTTGTTCTACCATTTCATCTTAAACCTCGCCTTTTGATATCACTTCCAATTGAATGAAGAACAATAAACCCTAATTTCTCTTGACTCTCCAAAATCAACACCTCATAACTTGAATGCTCTACACCCAAGCACCAATTCCCGCTTTGGTCTTGGCAAAGGAATCAATCACACCCATTTCGATTTTGGTGAAACTTGAACCCTAATTTCTTCATCATCTCATCACATGAGATCCCCTTTTGAATCTTCAATTCATGTCAACAGCTCCATCTTCCAAACACAAAGACTCCGTCTTCAATCACTCATGGCTGAAACCAGAATTTTGATTCAAACTTCTTTCCTGACAAAGCAAATCAGCATAAAATGCTACCGCTTTTCTACCTCTCAGGTGAATAAATAAAAATGAGAGAAAACATATCTCTCGATAGTAAGGTTGAGTTAGGGCTGGATGGGTACACCCCAGGATAAGATCCACCCCCCAAACTGGGTGCCCTGAGTAACTATATTGGTGCCTTTAACATTCCTTCTTTTAAAACAAAACTGGCTACCCCTTAACATGTGTCTGAGCTCCTAATAGTGTTCACCCATGAAATGACAATTTAGTCCTTTTTGCTCAAATAGAGTAATTTCTTCTTCTTTTCCTCCGTGTGACTCCAAAGTAGCTACAAAACTCAAAAACACACGTAAAGTACATAATTCACAAGAAAATAGCAAAGAAAACGTAACTACTAGATAGTAAATATGGTGTATTCTACACCTATCAACGCCTCTTGTATGCTACAATGACAACGACACTCTTGTTTTATCGTTCTCTGTAACAGATCGGTTTGTAACAAATATAACTGTTACAAACCCGTTTTTCATTATTTTTCTCCCAATTTCATCATTTGTAAACCACTTTTGAGCATAAATGAAATCAAATTTTGAGCGTGTTTCCATCATGATGAGAGGCTAAATTCTCGCATAATTAAGGCAATGGATGAAGCTATTTACACATGAATAATGGGTAACTATTTCATTTCTCTAATTTATAATTCACTCAATCAATGCTTTTGTAGTTTTTAAATGTTTACATAATTTTCTTAATTACTTGTGATTCAATTTGATAGATTATACTTTGTTTAATCAATTGGTAGTCTATGCTTAGGGAATACAATTAATATTTGAGAATATGTTTGATTGTTTGTGAATTAAGAAATAAAGGATTTAAAGGCTAATTAGAGTTATGAAATATTCGACATCATTCATTCATGTGTACTAGTGGATTCTAGTGTCTTGGTTATTTTTAATATCTTGAAATCACTTTTTATATTAAGTTTTGTTTATTTCGAAGTTTTATTAAGTTAAAATCTATTGCTTTCACAAGTCTCAACGAACCTATTTACTACAACTCAATTGAAAATTTCATCAATTTTTGGCGCCGCCGATGCGGACTTGTCTTTAGGCTAGAGTTTTTAGATTTTCTTTTAGGTTTTTATTTATTTGTTCTTCTTTACGTTTTTTGGGTTTTTGTCTTTTCCTTTCAGATTTTGGTATTTGGAGTGAAAGAAAAATTGCCAAAGCTTTTGGTGGATACTTAAAGATTTGGAGTTAAAGACAAAGCGAAAGGAGCGAAAGAAGAAGATTTTTTTTTATTATTTTAAAAAAGAGAGGAAAAAAAAGAGAGAGGCATTTTTATTTTTTTGGATACTTTTATTTTTTTTAGACTTTCCTTTTCTTTTGCACTTTTACTTTTTGGACTTTGGACTTGGACATTTGGACATTCCTTTATTTTTTAAACCCTACGGAAGGGTAGTATTAAATATTAAACTGCTTGCAGAGAAGGACGGTGATTACGATATCACCTCGGCCTCGGATTCGTACATGACATAGGAGTCGTGGCCCAGTCGACCGCAACGGGTTCATCCCCTGTCCGGGAACGGGGAGGTAAGTTTTTGAAACACTCGCGAATCCCCTGTAAGCGAGTTCTTGTCTTCCTTCGCGTGAATATATGTCGAGGAACCGAATTGCCGCTTTAATTTCCTAGTAAAGGGCAAGGACTGGCCATACAAGATAAGGGTTCGGATTTCATCACCGTTTCTCTTCTTGCCCGCCTTAGGAAAACGATACTTAACGCGAACCTAAGCTTTAAAATTTGGAATAGAACGAGACCGATAGGGTAACGATCTTAGTAGGAAAGTCGTTCGAAAAATATTTGTTACTCTTTTAAGCATACTTGAAGTTCATGATGGTTTCTGTGAGTTGAATGCGTGACTGCGACGCCTTGTAATGCGGTGATGCCTTGGGTATCAAAGCTCTACGTAGCTTCCCTCGCCTCTATTCAACTTACTTAAACTCGGATTGATTCCAGAGGGGTTTGCTCAGATTGTAACGAATTCCATTTCGAAGGATTAGAAGCTGGTCTAGAAAACAATCTAAGTGGAGCCATCATGATTTTTGTTTGCTAGTGTTTATGGGTAAAAATCGTTTCTGCCGATTTCGGTAAATTCGGTAGGTGAGTGAGAAACTGGTTCAAACCCCAAACAAATGTGCTGCACGTGAGAACTTTATAGATTCGAGAGATCAATCTCGTACAAGTCCGGCCTAAACCAAGAAATGGCCGTTCAGCATTTGCTTCGGCCACAAAGTGGAGGAGAAGGGTTGATTTGGGGAGGGAAGCCAAGAAAGGTGTTGAGACCAGAATAACTCCGGGAGAGTAGTGTCTCGACTTGTATCGGAAAGTGGAAGCTTCTGAAGCTTGCAAGAGATGAAAGCTTTTGGAGAGCTTGCAAAGTTGCCTTTCTCGAGAGTGTGGTATTTTTCCTGACCGAGACTTGTTGTCTGGGTGGAAATAGGTAATACCTATTTATACAAGTCGAGATTGAAACGTACCCTGGCCTCATGAAGGAAGAGAGTAAAAGGTGAAATAATGGGGGAGGTGGTAACCGCAAGGTGTTTATGGGTGAAAACGTTTTCACCATTATTTCCTCATTTATTTGACCGCTTTATTCCTTTTCACGCTTTCTTAATGTGAGCGTAGTGTACGCTGCAAGCTGTGACCGCCAAACCAAAACCCTTGAAAGCATCCCCCAGTTTGTGTTGATATCTCGAGTGTTGGTTGCACCTTGAGTGCAAGTGGCGCTGCTAGTGGCGCGTGTGGCATGTGCCATTGGCATGTGCGGAATGCCCTTGTTGCGGTTTGTACCTCGAGCGCAAGTGGCAATGCCAGAGATGCTAGTGGCGTGCATGGCATGTGCCAATGGCATGTGCGGAATGTGTGTAGTTGCAGGAAATCCTACACTACACCCTCACTAGATTATACTTAATTAATCCATCTGAATATGAATTACTAACGATTTTATTGATTATTCTCTTGAAATGTTTACAAAGAAAGATAGATCAAATCTAGAGAAATTACAATCACTCTTAATTTTCTCTCTCCTACTAACTTGCTTAACAATTCAAAAAGACCCCCTACAACAGACTTACTCGACCCTTTATATAGGGTATTACATAATGGATGACAAATAAGTTTGTCCCTTTATTTTCAGGAATCCTTCGCGAAGCGTCGCAAGTGTGTAAGTGTTAGACTTGCGACACTCCTAAATATCGCCAAGTCTTCATACTTTTCTCATGTTCTGGCTGTCGTAATCTGATGCATCATTTAAATTATTTCCTTGCGACACCTTCGCAATGTAGTTGTTTATTACTCTCGCGAAGTATTGCTGTCGCGATATTCTGGTCCTACATCTTGCCTCTTCTCATGTATTCTCTGCGAAGAAGAGAATGTCATGAGAACAATATTTTAAAATGCCGCAACCGCTCATCTTTATCTCGCGATTGTTCATTTTTACTCGTTTTATTTATGTACGAGATTTATTACAGGTGTTTCTTCTTCCACTCTTTTCTTGACACGTCTCTTTCAACTACTTATTCTTGACCATTCACATCCCATCTCGCATTAAATGCATTTGCTTTCCCGAGAATTCTCTTCTCTATATATAGCTTTCTTATCCTTATCTATTTCTCTTTTATTTTCTTTCTGCAACTTTTCTTTAACTTTCTTCTTCTGCAATTTGCGCTTTTGCTACTGTAATCTTCCCCTTCAATTCTCTCAATCTTCAATTCTCCATTCATTCCCATACTATATCAATGGCTTCACTGGGTCGTACATATAAACCCCTTTTTGAAGATACTCAAAAGAAATTACAAGAGAAGGGTTTCGTCTTATCAACTATTCCTAATCAAGGATCTTCATCTATACTTTCTGCAAAATTGTTTTCTGATCATCAATGTGATGATCATAAAATCATAGTCTCGCTAGGTCAACTCCTCGCAGGACTACCCATTCCTATGTACAATCCTGAGTTGCCATTATTCTATGAAATTCTTTCTCATGAGAAATTCTCATATGCTGTCTATCAACTAAGTGGCGATCGCATCCGTTTAATGCTTGAATTCGCTAATCACGGCTACTGGTAAAGGATCTTTATATTCGATACCGTCGGGATCCTCGGTTTGATTTACCAATAGTCGCCGAGAAGTATACCGTGGACAATTTCTTTGCGAACTACTCGATTATATATATGAGAAATGATAAATCTCGCTGGGTGTTCGACTGAAGAAAAATGATAACGTGGATGCTGACAAATTGCTAATGCAGGACATTGACTGGCATTCGGGTAAAAATAATACTCCTCGCCACTCCAAAGATGAGAAATGGTGGGTTGTTCCTTTATTTTTGAGTGGACCTTATATCGCAGTTTACATGTTTTCCCTGCACACCTCGCGAATTATCATCCTTGGGAGTTTAAGTGGCTTGAGGAGACAAAAGAGGTATACTTCCTTTTTTCAATTTCGCTTTGCGACATCTTCTACTTCTTTTATTTATTAACTTTCAAAAAATTTTAGATCGCCAGAATGAGAAAGAAGTATAAAGAAAATCCAAAGCCGAGTATCCTGACGATACTTCGACGGGCTCACAGATGAAGTAAGAAACATTTTCTTTTGTTATTTTAAACAATATTGTTGCTCTGCTTTCTTATCTTTATTCGTGTGTGAAGGTTGGTGTTGAAGAAGTTGAAACTGCAAAGATTGATGATGATTAAGCTAATGCTGCGAAAATTAAAGGCAAGAATAAGGCCGTTTCTCGCAAGGACAAATCTTCTGGTCCATCTTCTAAAAGACGAAAAATTCAATCTCCTTCCCATTCTAATTCTCAAGCCAGCGAGAACTCAGAAAATGAAAATGAGATCGGTACTTCTTCTGCTAAGGGGACTCATTCAGATACTTCTGCTATGTCGCTATTATCTGGTATCTTTTCTGATTCTATGCAAGGACTGGGAGATGATAATTTATCCGCTACTTGCGAAGCTCTCGCCAAAATCTGCGACGCCCCGCTGTTGGAGGACACTGAGTCTTTTCGCGGAATTTCCCGAACAGTGACTCCTAGCCTTTAAATGCTCTCAATGCTTTGGTAAATTTAATTTCAATATTTCTTTGCGACTTCTATTTTGAGCTTTGTCTTAACTATTTCTTTATTTTCTTTTACAGTCAGGGAGAGCTTCTTTTGTTGTTACCTCAGACCTTGAGAAGAGACGCAATAACCTTGAAAAGAAGAACCTGCAACTTAACAAGAAAGTCCGAGAACTAGAAATTGAAGTTGCGTCATCTCGTGATAAGGATGAGAGAATTCAAAAATTGGAAACAGAGCTTGCTTCTTTAAGACTAAAGTATCTACTCTTCAAAGTGCAAATCAACAACTATATGGTATAGAATTTTACTCTTCAAATCGTTTTCATTTTTTTTCATTTGTTTTTCTACTCTGATTTATTATTCTCGCATGAGACATATATAATCTCTCTGAAAAGCCATTCTTCTCCATTCATTTCCGAGCCTATGGATAATGATGTTCTTCTTACTCATCTCAACGAATCCTTAAGTAGTTCATCAAACAAAATCGATTCCCTTCCGTTAAATGAACTTCAAACCAAACATCGCTCTTAGAGATTGAGCATAGATCCAGTTTGAATTTAGCCAACCAATTTAAACAAATGTATCTTGATTCCAATAAGAAGATCAAAACCTTAAGGAAGAAAATTAGTGACCATATAGATGACAAAGATCGCATTGCTAACAATGGTGCACAAGCATTAGCATAATTTCAAAAGTCACTTGAAGTACAAATTAAGCGAGATGAATTACTTTCGCCGTAACACCATACTTAGCGAGCGAGAAGATCAAATCCGTTCACTTCTTGTTATAAATAATAATGATGAGTTCGCTTGGCTGCAAAGGTTTTAGACAATGCCAGAAATAACTTAGGTGTTGATGTTAGTCTTCATGCCCAGCATACTGCCTTGGTTAAAGATATGATATATGACAGAGAAGGTGGTTTATTACACTTTTTTTGCTCTATGCTTTTATAGTATTGTTATTAAGTTGTTAATTCATTGTCACATATCTTGCAGAATCTGAGAAGAGATTTCAGACAAGGATTGAAGAACTTGAGTCTGAAAAAGAACAACTCGCGCAGGATTTTTCTCTTCGCAACAACAAGTATTCCAAATTGAAAAAACAGCTGCAGGCTACGGTAGCGAACTTCAATAACAATGCTGTTAGCTTTCGCAATCAAACTATTGAGACAGTTTGCAATGATCAAAAGATTCCTCTTAGTTCATATCCTTGTCTTCTTGCTGACATTCCTGAAGATATACCTTTCTCTGATGTTGCTGATAGAGAAGCTAGTGAAGAGGAAGAATCTGGCGAGAAGAATGATGAAGTCGAGGAATCTGATGAAGAAGAATCTTCCAAGAAATAACTTCTTTTTCTTCTTTCATCTCTTGTAATATCCGTATATATATCTTTGTAATCTTCTATTTCTATAAATCTTCACTGTAAACTTCTTGGTTAATTAAATATGAATTCAACCTTTGTTTTCTCGCTTCTTTTAGCATAAATCTATCATGTGAAGGTAAATAACAAAATTTCATCACATGCATTCCCATACTTGCCTCTGTTATTTATTTGCAAATGAGAGATTTATTTTGAAGTTTATCACTGCGACAAGATCGCAAGACATCTTCACCAATGAAGAAATCTATTGATCTTTCCTTAACATTTCTTGTGTGGTCTTATTTTGCCTTCCTAGTTAAAGGACTTATTTCACCACCCCTCATTTCGACAAGATCGCCGGACGTCTGTACATTTTCATGTATTGACCCATTGACCTTGTCTTATCATCTTGCAAGTATTTTTGCCTCTGCAGGGTGTTTTACTTGCGACAATATGACAGGCTTAAATATTTCGTCGAACATAAAATCCTATGACATTGTCGTCTTTGAGACGAAATCGCAGGACGTTTGGATATTTTCATATACAAACCCATTGATCTCGCCTTACCTTCGTGTTAGTATTTTTGCCTCTTCAGGATCATTGCACAAATATGACAAGCCTAAATTTTCTTGCGAAAATAAAGCCTCATGACATTTGCGTCTGTTTTGACACTCTCCCTAATGGAGGGTGTCGCCCTTATCTTCTCCCGGTTGCCCCTTCAAGGAGGCGTACATCGCCATACAAGACTAGCTCCTCCCATCCGGTCTTAACAGCAAGCAGTTGTTTTCGCAGCCTCTTATCCCTTATACCTATAGGGCTTATGGTTACGAGGCTACACCCTAAGTGGAGTTTTCTTCGGGCCGAGTGCAGCATGTGCCAAGACTTGTCAAGAGTGGTAAGGAAGTTCCATGCTCCCCGCACTCTTGACTCAACCGTGTACCTTGGCGCCTTGGTCATACATCGACTCTTGGAAGAGACCCTCAAGCGCCCAACCAGGGTATAACCCTGTATATAGTTGGAAATCCAAGGTATCTCTCCCGGATAGGCTTTCATGGGCCCCAAATCTCCATGACCCAGGCTTCAGGAGCGGTGTAACCTTTCCCCTGGGCCATGTCAAGAGATACCCCCTTGTATGACGTACTTTAGGTCTTACATTTGCCTCTTGCGAAGTATCATTCTCGAACTAGGGTGTACGCCATAAAGGTTCGTCCCATTCACTCACTCATTCATTTTTGTTAATTCAATCAATCATCCATTTTGATAATTTCTTATTATTTTGTTTGCGAAGCTTTCGCACAATTTTGCTTTGTTTGTAATAAGCTTCTTTCAATTCTTCAGTCTGATTCCTATACATTCTCCATAGCGAGATTCTCGCGAAACTTTTGTCTTAACTACTATTTCTTCTTTCTATCCTTGTCATGTCTTCATTACTAAAGTGTTGTCACTTCTCGCAACCATTTATTTATTATACCTTTTATTCCTGTTTCCCTCTTCCTTTGCATCATTTGACTCTCTTAATAATCCTTTCTCATCATAACTTTCAACTTCCTTCATATCTTCATCTTGCAATGTATCTTCTCTCCTTACATTTATGTTATCTACCATCAGTCTTTCTTTTCTTTGTTCATCTTTTATGTTCTTCTTCCATCCCTTCTTTTTTTTGACTCTCTCTTGTGCACCTTCCACATCAACCTCGTAACATCTTTGTCCTTCCACCCAATCTCCCTTTATAATTCCGACACCGCTAGGATGTGGAAACTTTATACATTGATGGTAAGTTGATATTACGCCCAAGATTTCATGTAGCCATGGCCTCCGATTAATGCATTATAAGGGGATTCCACGTCCACTCACAGTAACAAAATTTCGTTGATAACCCTTGTAAGGGTATTCTCATGTGCACTTCTCCTTTAGGCTTGTTCGCAGTACCGTTGAAGCCATATATTTTGTATGTTGAGGGTATCAACTCTTCATCCTTTCCTCCCATTGTCTTGTAAGTATGGTAAAAAGAATGTTTACCGAGCTTCCAAGATCAATTAATATCCTATTAATCGCCCAACAATTTTCTCGCTTCATCATCTTCGCCGTCAACAGGTTTTGGATTAATTTCCAGTTTCACAACCAATGGACTATCGTGCATTTCTCTACCTTTGGGTATCTCTTCTGCGGAGAAAGAAATAATCTACAATTGCCACTCTTTTAATTGCGATGTTCTCGCAATGTTCATTACTTCTTTGTCATCAGCATCCCTCGCAAAAACCCTACTGAGTACATTATCATGAAAATCTTCAATTGTGCTTGTATGAATGAACAATAGAGTTACAAAATAAGTTTTTTGCTTTCACACCAACTTCTATAACAAATGTTTCTTTCCCCTTTGCTGGTGGTGGCGGTAATTGTTGACCTTTCTCCTCACTCTTTAAAAATAATTCAACTTCCCTTGGTCAATCATCCTTAAGATGATTCTCTTTATGTTTCTGCAGTCATTTGTTAAATGTTCGTGAAAACGGTGGTATGAACAAAATTCATGACTTCTGTCTCATGGCGGTGGTTCACTTCCCATGTTCCATGGTGCAGGTATATTCTCCATCAAGAGTATAGCTTCCCATATCTTCTCCACACTAGTATTTAGTGGTGGCATCTTGATTTCTTCCCATACTACTCTATGACGTCGTTGCCCTCTATGATAATTCTGTTGTTGGCTTCCATAGGTTTCTTGTGGGTAATCAAGTCTCTGAATTTTGTTCGGGCCGCCACGGTTGTAGTAGTTTCTTTCTCTTTCAAATTCTTCCTGATCTCGACTCCCCATGGCTACTAATTTTGGCTGTCCATCGCCTACCATTTTTTTCTTGTTGTCCTTGCGACGTACTCGCCACTGTCTGTATTAACTGGGTAATAAACTTGCATTCGCAGCACTTGAACTTGTATTCGCGACCGGATACGATTCCACTTCATTTTGCCTTTCTTCCAAAGCGATGTATTCCTCTTGCAGCCTTCTCTCAATTGGCCATCGTGATTGTATTCTTGACTCTGAAAACTTGAACATATAATAAGTTGGTTGCGAACATGGCATTTATGAATGATGATGAGGTATCTTTCATCCACCGTCCAACCATTTCGCTGCACATTGTCTTCCATCTTACGCTTAAATGTCTCAAGCTTTCGCCAACTCTTTGTTTTAGCCCAAATACATCTTCAATAATGTGTCGCAAGAGTTGTTACTTATATATGCCCCCAAGAATATAGCTTGTAAATGGTTGAATGACGTGATTGTATTCTTTGGTAAACCTTCAAACCATTTCAATGCTTCTCCTGTTAAACTTGACGCAAAGTATTTACACAGTATAGCATCATGGTTTTCCCACTGTAGCATACATCTCACATAAGCCTTGATGTGTTGTACTGCACAAGTTGACCCATCAAAAATGCTGGTTAACGCTAGTAAGTTTCACTTTGGGGGTATTCCTCCTAGCTGCACTTCTAATGTAAAGGGATTTTTCGCAGCCTCTGCGATAGCTTTGTCAATGGTCTTCTCCCTCCTTCTCTTCATTGTTCAATATTCCTCTCATCTCTCGCCAATTCTCTTAATTTGTTCATTTGCCTCTTTAATTTGAATTTACTGGTCTCTTTAATTCTGCTTCTCTCCTTCTCCGTTCATGTCTACCTATATTTTCTGGTTCATCGTTCTCATCTCTTCTTTCACCGCGGCTTCTTCTTCACCTCTTTCACGAATTCTTACACCAGTATACCTGTCATTTTCTCTTCTTGGTTGTCTATCAGTTCTCCTTTGTACTCTTTCATATTCCTCATTGATGCTTCCATTACTGCGATTTTGCTCGCGCCTTCTTTCTCTATTGTCGTGGTTGTTCTGCCGTATTGCTTCTTCTACCTCTCGTTCTTCCATTTCTGCTCTCAATCTTTCCCTTTCGCAAGCTAGTCGTGCTTGTTCGATATAATGTCTTTCAATGTCATCTTCAATTTCCTTTTGTTTCCTTCGTGTTTCTCTTCCATGTAGTATTTTTCTTCCCTCTTCTTCATTAACTAAATGATTTTTCCCTTTACGATGCCTATCTTCTTGATTTCCATTATTTTGACCGTTCTGTAGATCTTCAGGATGTGGAATGTGATGATCTCCTACCACTTCTCTTTCTTCGCGACCTCCTTCACTGAGATTTAGCTCTCTTTCTAAATTTTCTTCATTACCATTTTCTACAGGTAACGTTCTTCTCATATCTTCTCTAACTGGTCCTGATCTTGACCTGGTATGACTTCTTGACCTGCTATTCTGCAACCTCCTATTTTCCATTCTTAATTCATGGTTTTGCCTTGTTAAGTTTGCTCGTTCTTCCGCTTCTAACCGCCTTTCTTCATGTATTGTTTGCCTTAACGCTTCTAATGCTGCGATTTTTTCATTTCCACGAATTGTTTCTCCCATCTCTTCTCGATTTCTCTCTTCTTGCCCATTATTTATCAATTGTTGCACTTTTTCTCTTTCTTCCACAGTGTCTGATCTCCAGGTATGCACACTCACCCTATCATAATCCAGTACTCTATTTGTTGCTGGTTGAATTGGTGGTTGAATTTGGTTTTCTTCTCTATCCCTTATGTTTACTCTTGAAGGTTCACCTGTTTCATTTCTCCTTTCTCCAGCTAATCTCCTGCTTCTTCTAACAGTTGTTGGTTGTTCTGATGTATTCCTTCTTCTAGCCATTTCTTAATTTCTACAACTTGTTGTAAATTCTGTAAAATTCTTCTCTTACTACTCCAAATTTGTCCAAATTACAATGTTGATCTTCACAGAATTTGATTTTTTTATGATTTCCAGTCCCTGTTTCTAGCGCATATGTAGTTGCAGGAAATCCTACACTACACCCCTCACTAGATTATACTTAATTAATCCATCTGAATATGAATTACTAACGATTTTATTGATTATTCTCTTGAAATGTTTACAAAGAAAGATAGATCAAATCTAGAGAAATTACAATCACTCTTAATTTTCTCTCTCCTACTAACTTGCTTAACAATTCAAAAAGACCTCCCCTACAACAGACTTACTCGACCCTTTATATAGGGTATTACATAATGGATGACAGCTAAGCTGCCCTTATTTTCGGAATCCTTCATTTAAGCGTCGCAAGTGTGTAAGTGTGAGACTTCGCGACACTCCTAAATCTCGTAAGTCTTCACACTTTTCTCATGTTCGTTATCGTCATCCGATGCATCATTTAAATTATTTCCTTGCGACACCTTCGCAATGTAGTTGTTTATTACTCGCGAAGTATTGTTGTCGCGATATTCTGGTCCTACGGCACTGGTGGTAGGTTGTACGTTGAGTGGGTGGCAATGCCAGAGCTGCTAGTGGCGTGTGTGGCATGTGCGGAATGCCTTGGTGGTAGGTTGCATGGTTTGCGAGTTAGGCTACCAGCGTGGGTTTTGGCATGTGCCAATGGCGCGTACGTCCAAGTTGGCCTAAGTTGCACGGCTTGCAAGTTAGGCTATCGATGTGCATTAGGGGCACGGCTAGGTGATGAAGGCTACCAGCGAGCGTGTTGGCATGTGCCAATAGCATGCGTGGCCGTTAGGGCCGTGGCCTTGGTAGGAAAAGCTACAAATGAGCGTGTTGGCATGTGCCAATTGCATGCTTGGCCGTTAGGTGGTCGCCTTGGTAGGAAAAGCTACCAGCGAGCGTGTTGGCATGTGCCAATGGCATGCGTGGGCTAGGGCCGTGGCCTTGGAAGGAAAAGCTACCAAATGTAGCGTGTTGGCATGTGCCAATGGCATGCGTGGCGTTAGGTGGCCGTGGCCTTGGTAGGAAAAGCTACCAATGAGCGTGTTGGCATGTGCCAATGGCATGCGCGTCGTTAGGGTCGTGGCCTTGGTAGGAAAAGCTACCAGCGAGCGTGTTGGCATGTGCCAATGGCACGCGTGGTCGTTAGGGCCGTGGCCTTGGTAGGAAAAGCTACCAGCGAGCGTGTTAGCATGTGCCAATGGCATGCGAGCCAATAAGCTAGGGTCACGGCCCGGTAAGAAAAGCTATCGCTGAAGCATGTTGGTATGTGCCAATGGCATGCTTGGCCATTAGGGCTACGCCCGGTGAGAAAAGCTACACAATGAGCGTGTTGGCATGTGCCAATGGCATGCGCGTGGCCAATAGGGTTTTACCTGTTAAGAAAAGCTACAAAGGACGCATGTTGGCATGTGCCAATGGCACGCGTGGCCAATTTGGTCTAGGTTGCATGGTTTGCAAGCCTAGGTGCGGGCGCTACTTTGGCATGGCGCGGCTAGGCCAAAGTAAGGGTGTTTGGCTTGGCGTGGTGTGACTAGGGCCAAGGTAAGGGTGTTTGGCTTGGAGTGGCGTGACCAAGTGTAGCTAGGGCCAAGGCAGAGTGTGTTTGGCATGGCGCGGCTAGCTCGGGTTAAGTGTGGCTGGCATGATTTGCCATTGGCACGGAGGTGCGGCTAGCATGGTTGGCATGCTTCGGCGCGTTTGGTATGGCTGGCATGGTTTGCCATTGGCATAGAGATGCGGCTAGCTTCGGCCAGGTGTGGGCTGGCATGATTTGCCATTGGCACGAGGTGCGGCTAGCATGGTTGGCATGCTTCAGCGTTTGGTATGGTGGCATGGTTTGCCATTGGCATAGAGATGCGTCTAGCCGGGCCAGGTGTGGTCGGCATGATTTGCCATTGGCACGGAGGTGCTGCTAGCATGGTTGCCATGCTTCGGCGCATTTGGTATGGATTTGGCATGGTTTGCCATTGGCATAGAGATGCGGCTAGCTTGGGCTAGGTGTGGCCGGCATGATTTTCCATTGGCACGGAGGTGCGGCTAGCATGGTTGGCATGCTTGATGCGTTGGTATGGCTGGCATGGTTTGCCATTGGCATAGAGATACGTCTAGCTCTTGCTAGGTGTGGCCGGGCATGATTTGCCATTGGGACGGAGGTGAATTAGGTTTTGTTCGTTGTAACCCTAATTTGAAAAAATACCCCTATTAATTACCGACTACACGCATTAAATGTTCTAATAAATGTGTCACTAATGACATTAGGTTATTTGGGGTTTTACGATTTTACCCTTTGTTAAAAAACCACCATCAACAACTAGATATCATTAGGTTTGTTGTGGTGGAGTCACTTTGTTTGTGTTTGCATAGAAATTCCCTTCCTTTTAGGATTTTTCTTTTTCTTTTGTTTTTTTAGTGTATGCCCGAGGTCATTAGGAGAACGGGGATTGGAAAAGAAACACTCTAGGTCGTTTGATTAGTGACAATCCTAGTAGTTCTTCTTGTGAAGGCGGGGAACTCAAAGACTCTTCTTTTGAGAGCCCCGTTTTGGAAATTTCAGCTTTGAAAACTTGACAATTAGTGAAGAAAGTACTCCTAGTCCTTTGGTAGTGCCATAAATGACAACTTTGAAAGCTTTGTTAAACCCCACTAGGACCTCTCGTCCGTCATGTATCAAGTTAGTCAAATCGAGGCAAATTATGAATTGACACCTGGGACCCTGCAGATGCTCCCAATCTATTTAGGGAAAGAAAGTGAAAACCCCTATTTTCATATTAGGGAATTTGAGGAAGTTTGTAGTACTCTGAAAATTAAAAACCTAGATGATGCTGCGTTGAAACTTAGGTTATTCCCATTTTCCTAAAAAAGATAAAGCCAAATCATGGCTATATAGTTTGGCGTCCCGAGTCAATTGAAACCTATGACCAACTTACAGCTGCCTTTTACAGAAGTTTTTCCCTAGGCATAAAACATCGTCTATTAGACGCAAATCGTATTTTTTCTCAACAAGAGGGAGAATCTTTATATAGGTATTTGGAAAGGTTTAATGACTTAATATCTCAATGTCCTCATCATGGTTTAGAAAAGGTTAGGCTAGTTCAGATCCTCTACGAGGGTTTAGATTATTCGACAACAACCATGGTTGAGTCCTTATGCACAAAAGTGGGTTTGAGAATAAAATCATGATGAGGCGATGACATTTTTGAATGAAATCGCCGATAAGACCCAACAATGGGAAAATAGTAAGGAACCCCAGAAAACAATTCTTCTAAGTAGAGGAAATGTTAATAGGTTAGATGGATCTTATGAGTCTGATGCTAAAATAGCAGCCATATCCAAAAGGTTAGAAGCCTTAGAATTAGGTCATTCTAGTGGTAGTGGTGGAAGGATAGAGCCTTTTGGGAAGGCCACTTTTGTTGAAGAGCAAGCCAATGCTCTTTATAATAATGCTAGATTTGATAATTGTCAAAAGTTTGACCCTTATTCGGAAACCTATAACCCTCGGATGGAGAAACCATCCAAACCTTTCTTGGTCTAAGGCCGTAATCAAGGTCGGTCTAGTAACTCTCAAAGTTACCCTGTGCTTTGCTATGCTAAGAGTCCTTCACTGTGCGTTTGTAACCCTTCAGATAAAAAGATTATGAGTTTAGAAGAGAATCTTGCTTTGTTAACTCGTAACACTGTTGTAGTTGCAGGAAATCCGACACTACACCCCTCAATAGAATTTACTCAACTAATCCATTTGAATGTTGAATGGCTATAGATTTTATTGATTATTTTCTTGAAATGTTTACAAAGAAAGATAGAACAGAGCTAAAGAAATTACAATCACTCTAAATTTTCTTCTCCTAATGACTTGCTTAACAATTCAAAAAGAACTCTCCCAACCACAGACTTTCTCACCCCTTTATATAGGGTATTACATAGTGGATAACAGCTAAGCTGTCCTTTATTTTCGGGAATCCTTCGCGAAGTATCGCAAGTGTATAAATGTTCGTCTTCGCGACACTCCTAAATCTCGCCAAGTCTTCACACTTTTCTCATGTTCTGGCTGTCGTCATCTAATGCATCATTTAAATTACTTCCCGCGACGCCTCGCAATGTAGTCGTTTATTAATCTCGCCAAGTATTGATGTCGCGATATTCCGATCCTACATCTCGCCTCTTCTCATGTCTTCTGCGAAGAAGAGAATGTCATGAGAATTATCAGCTGAGATATCGCAACCGTTTGTTTTCTATCCATTTTTTTACCGTGATTCCATGAATTCGGGAATGGTCATTTACACGTATCTAAAATTTCACTTTTTTACCTAAGGCACATTTAATGTTATCCTTACTCTTCTCCTGTCTATTTAAAGGGGAGTTCCCTTTGAAAACTCTTTTTTTCTTTTACTTCATCTTCTTTATTGTCTGCAACTTTTCTCTGCCGTCTTCCTTCATCGTCTTCCTGCTGTAATTTTCCGCTACTTTTCTTCACCATCTTCTTCATCATTCTCCTGTTATTATTTTTCTCTACTGTTTCCATGGCATCAAGGTTTGTTAATTTTGCTGAATTTGATCATTTTGTGATTAATTGCTTTTATTAAAGTTGTTTTATTCTGATAATGCTCTTCTTTTAATGTCTTTCCTGCTATTTTTGTCTCAGCAAGAACAAGCCCAACACCAGATTTACCATTGCAAACCCTAATATCTCTTTAGGTTCGCAACCGAAATCGAAATCTACTGCTTCTAAAAGACAACCTGCGAGTAACAAGGTACTTAAGAAACATTTACTCTTTTAATAACAATATTGTTGCCTCTCTTTCTTATTTAGCTTGTGGTTCGCAGGATGACAAAGATGGTGATAGATCTCCCAAGAGGCATCGCCATTCTAAGCCCGTTGCACCTCCCGTTTCCTTTCCCGGATTCAAACTCATTACTCCTCCCGTTGTGCCTTCAAAGCAATTCATCTCTTTCTAGCGATTGCTCCGCAAGATAAACCAATTCCTTCTCCTCAAGATAATCCACCTACTCCTGCGATATCCTCGCAGGACAAATCAATTCCCCGAGCCGTCAATGAAATTCTTCAAAATGTACCCTCTCAACTTTTACTCTTAATACTTCTGTTCTCGCCTCCACCTCGTTAATCGGGTTTCTTCAACTAGCATTCTTATGACAAAGAATGATTCAACTCTTCCCTCCTCCTCCTATGAGTCTATCCCTCTTACCAAAGAAAACTTAAAAGGGATAGATGTAGCTTTCAAAGTTTTATCAGACATCATGAATGATGTCAAGAAAACCTCCACCGATCCTATCATGTCCAGCGTTTTTGAATCCTTGAATAAATATTTTGGCTCGACATACGTTGTCGCGAACATCTTTGGAACAAGAAGTTAAGAAGTTAAGAAGTTAACATCTCTTCGCTCGCTGAGAAATAATCTTGAAGAAGTTACTGCCGAGAAGGATAAACTTATACAGGGTAGAATAACCTTAAGTGTAAAAGCAAACCAACTCAAGGATCAATGTTCCCAGTTGGAAAAATCTAATTCTTCCCTTGCAAAAGAAAATGCTATACTTATTTCTAACGAAAAAAATTTGCGAGCTCGTCTGAAAGGATTAGTTGGGGATAATTTTGACATCGCCATGGATCAACCGGAGAATAGTTGTTCTGCCTTTAACCCAACATCTTATCTCGCAAAAGGAAGGTAGTCATAAAAGTTGACCGCCTCATCTATTCTTCTTTTATCGGGGCTTCATAGTTTTTGTTTTTATAATATTTTTTTGTTTTTATTCTTTGTTTCATGAGTGCGAGAAAAATCTTCACTCCTCCCTTACCGCTTTGAAATCCGACCACTCAAAAATTCGCAAGGAGAATAAAATGCTTGTTACTTCCTTATGCATTCTCGCGACAAGAGCGAGTAAAGAAGATTCAATTATATGTGCGATTACAAAGATATAGAGAGTAAAAATCAGCAGAAAGCGCTTCTTCGTCAACTTCATCTTAAAGTCAAGTTCTGTGAATGATGTTTTGCTATCTAAATCTCTTGATCCCGTATCGTTGCACCTCGAAAGTAAGTCATGATGAAGTTCCTAACTCCCCCGATAGTGATTACGATTATGAAAGCCGCGAGAAGTCGCTAATGATGAAATTTTCCATAAGAATCCGAATGAAGAAATTTCTAATGAGAATCCTCCAATCGGGCGAGGGTGGAGTTGATAAGATTGTTGAGGAACGTTTATCATCTCCTCGTTGTTGAGAAAATGATGTAGAGATTTGAATCATTTTCGTAATTTTTCATCTTTCAACTTCTTTATCTCGGATGACTTTTTTGCATAGAATGCTTTTTTAATTTGTTAAAGTATTCCTTTTGATTGGAAAGACAAAAATCCTTGATGAATAATTCCATTATTTTCTTTATTTCTTATCTCGCAATTCTAATCTCGCAAGCATGTTCGCTTACCTTTAGTTATGTTGAAATGTATCATTGCGACAAGATCGCAGGACTTCTTCATAAATGAAGAAATCTATTGATCTTGTCTTATCATTAATTGTATGGTCTTATATTTCCTTCCTAGTTAAAGGTCTTATTTCGCCACCCCTCATTGCGACAAGATCGCAAGACTCTTTACATTTTCATATAATGACCCATTGACCTTGTCTTATCATTTCTTAAGTATTTTTGCCTCTCATAGATATTTTATTCGCGACAATATGTGCTTAAATATTCTTGCGAATTTAAAACCCCATGACATTGTCGTCTTTGCGACGTGATCGCGACGTCTTTACATTTTCATGTAAAACCCATTGATCTCGCCTTATCCTTGCATTAGTATTATTGCCTCTTTCAGATCATCGCACAAATATGACAAGCCTAAATTTCCTTGCGAAAATAAAGCCTCATGACATTTGCGTCTTTGACACTTATCGCCTCCCTAGTGGAGGGTGCCGCCCTTATCTTCTCCCCGGTTGCCCCTTCAAGGAGGCGTACATCGCCATACAAGACTAGCTCCTCCCATTCGGTCTTCACAACAACCAGTTGTTTTCGCAGCCTCTTATCCCTTATATCTATATGGTTTATGGTTACGAGACTGCACCCTAAGTGGAGTTTTCTTTGGGCCGAAAAGATATACCAAGACTTGCCAAGAATGGCCGAGACACTTCAAATGCCCTGTGCACTCTTGGCTCAACCGTACCTCGGCGCCTTGAGCATACAACGACTCCTTGGAAGAGACCTCGGGCGTCCAAAGGGTGGTATAACCTTATATATATAGTTGATCCAAGGTATCTCTCCCGGATAGGCTTTCATGTGCCCCAAATTTCCATGACCAGGCTTCGGGAGCGGTGTAACCTTTCCCCGAGCCATGTCAAGAGATACCCCTTATATGACGTACTTTAGGTCTTACATTTGCCTCTTGCGAAGTATCATTCGCGAACTAGGTGTACGCCATAAAGGTTCGTCCTATTCACTCGCTCATTCATTTTTTCAATTGTTCAATCATTCATTTTTCTTTATGTATTGTTTGTAGATATTCGCACAATCTTTCTTTATTTTATTCAACTTCGCAATCATTCCGTGAAAAACGTTTCATCAAAGTTCATTTCATTTCCTCCATCTTTTACGGGTAATACCTCTTGAGATATAACCTATTCCATGGTCTATTCAATTTTTGTCCTACATCTTTGCCTTCAGGATCCATCAATCTATATTCCCATGTGCCAACTATCTCCTTAATGATATAAGGTCCATCCCACTTTCTTGCCAACTTGCCACCATTTTCTCGCTGATATATAGGTGTTTCTCGCGAGCACCAAATCACCCGGGTTGAAATTCACGTGTCTTGACACTTTTATTATACTCTCTAGCTAATCTTCGTTGATAATTCTCCATATGTTGTAATGCTTTCTCTCTCTTTTCTTCTAATTCATCTAACTTAATTAGAATATTACTTGCGCTAAGATTTTTCTCCCAAGCTTCTTTTTTTGTTGTTGGAATCATAACTTCTGTCGGAAGTACAAACTTCAACCCCATATGTTAAACAAAAAGGTGACATCCCCGTAGCTTCTCTCCTTGTTGTATTATAAGCCCATACCGCATTATGCACTTGTTCGCACCATCTTTATTGTATCCCTCTAGCTTCTTCTTCGGTATGTCTGCAATTGTTTTATTTGTTTTTTCCGCCCGGCCATTGGCATGCGGGTATAGAGGAGTTGATTTTCCACATCGTATCTTAAATGCATTGCAAAGCATTTCTATATTTTGTCCTTCAAACCGCTTTCCCATTGTCGATACCAACTGTAAAGGAATCTCAAATCTGCATATAATATTCTCGAATATGAAAGTAAAGACATCTTTATCGCGAATGTGTTGTACCGCTTTCTCGCCCATTTTGTGAAGTAATCTGTAGCGACAATTATATATCTTCTGTCCTGCTCTGGAAAAACGGTCCCACAATGTCTAAACCCCACTTTCCAAATGGCCAAACACTTGTTGAAGAACTTAACGGAGCTCCTGGTGCATGTATTCTCTTCCCATGCCTTTGGCAATCCTCGCAACGCCTTGATATTTGTTTCGCGTCCTCATGCATATACGGCCAGTAATAACCCTGCATTTTTGCTTTATGTGCTAAAGATATTCCGCCACTATGATTACCAGCATCCCCACTATGCAACATTTTCAATATGATTTCCCCTTCCTTTCTTGTTAAGCATCTGAATGAAGGTCCGTTGAAAGATCGCCGGTATAGTACTCCATCTCTTAATTCATAATTTGTTGCATGGCTTTTTAATTTGTGTGCCTCTAATCTATTTCTTGGTGTTTCCCCTTTCATCAGATATGCATGAAGCTCTGCTCTCCAATCTTCTTCGCAGAGTGTTTGTGCTCCATCTTCTATTATCATTACATCGGCTTCTTGTTCTTCCTCTTTATCAATTGACGGTGTTAGAAGTGTTTGTATTTTTATATTTTCTCGCAAAATGGATCTGTCATCATACTTGATATAAAGGCAAAAGCATCTCATGAGTCTATTATTTCTCCTTGATATATGCCTTCATTTTATTCTCAGATTCTGCAATGGACAACTCGTCAACAAGTTTCTTGTACTTTTGCAAAGACGATTCATTTGTAGTATATTCCTCTTTTATTTGGCGAATAGCTAATCGCGAGTCAGCCGGGTAATTCTCACATTTTCCAACTTCATTTCTATCGCAAACCGCAATGCATGAATTATAGCTTCATATTCGTTTCATTATTGGTTGATGCAAACCCAATCCAAAGAAAAAGCTATTTTATTGCCTTTTGGCTTAAATCATAACAATTCCCACTCCATTACCTTCTCCGTTTGATGATCCATCCACTAATATTTCCCATCTATTTGGCTCAGCTTAACAAGTCTTTGGATCTCTCGTGTTCTTCTTCTACCGCTTTCTTCTTCTTCCAAAGGAAATTTGCTAGAAAGTCCGCGACAACTTGTGATTTTGTCAAGACAAGTATTTCATATTTGAGTTTGCAATGGCTTATTTGAGCATTCCATCTCTCAACTCTTCCCGATCTTTTCGAGTTTTTCATTACCGATTTGATTGGTATTTTTGTCACTACTTTAATTATATGTGCCTCAAAATATATGCGAAGTTTGAACGTTGCGTAAAACTAATGCTAAGATCGCTTTTCAATTTTTGAGTAATTCCTTTGCAGCATTGAAGGTTTCTTGATGTAATAGATTGGTTTCTCTACCCCAAGGCCCATTCGCTCAGAATATCGCACTTAATGCATGCGAGGTTGTCGCAAGATAAATTAATAATTCTTTTCTCATGGTTTTGCTTTTTTCATAATTGATATATCCATTAGATGTTCCTTTATCCCTTGTAAAGCCTTCTCACATTCATCCGTCCATTTAAATTTCGATCCCTTTTTGAGTATGTTGAATGTAGGATCATTATATCGCGACGTACAAGACTCGCGAAGATAATAAACGACAGCGTTGCGAGGGAGTCGCAGGGAGTCAAAAGGAATGACGCATTGGATGACGACAGAAGATGTGAAATCTGGCGAGGGTTAAGAAGTGTCATGGGAGTATGAATACTTGTACATTCGCGACACTTCGCGAGACATCTCCGAAAAAGGACTGACTTTTGCCATTCACTATGTACTACCCTATATAAAGGGATGAGAAGTCTATTGTAAGGGGAAGAATTCTTTTGAATTGGAAATTAAGTCATTAGGAGAGAGAAACTTGGAGAGTGTTTTGTGATTCTTAAGTGTAATTTCATTTTCCTTTGTAATGACTTGAAGAAAATAATTGAATAACATTTTAATTGTACATCTTTCAATGGACTAGTTAAGCAAATTATAGTAAGGGGTGTAGTGTAGGATTTCCTGCAACTACATATTGGCGCTAAATGTGGGAGTGAGAAAAGATAAGCATAGAGATTTGGAAAAATTTGAATCAAGCAGAAAGAAATTTGAGACAATCTTCAAAAATTTACCAAGAGAAGAATGGCTAGAGAAGAAGTGTACTTGAACAACCAAAGTGAGAAGAAGTGGAAGACTTGCTGGAGAAAGGATAAATGAAAGAGGAGAATCGTCAAGGATGAATATGAGGAACGATGAAGAGAATCATGTCCAAGCTTAAATTCCCGGGTAACAAATGAAACTATGGATTACGATAGAGTAAGTGTGCACACTTGGAGGACTGGATTCAGAGGATGATAGGGAAGAGAGCAAAGAATTGGTAAATTAGTGGAGAAGGAGGAGGAAATCAAGGAATGAATGGAGAAATGAATCCAGGAAATGAAGAGACTACAGCATTAGAAACATTGAGGCAAACGATACATGAAGAAAGGCGACTAGAGGCAGAGGAGCGAGCAAATTTGACAAGATAGAATCATGAATTAAGGATGGAAAACATGAGATTACAAAATAGAAGATCGAGAAGCACTGCGAGATCGAGTTCAAGATCAACTAGGGAAGAAAGAAGGAGAGTTTTACCAACAGAAAGTGCTGAGGTAGAAAACCAACACCACGAAAGAAGAGAGGAAACAGAAGATCGGTATATTCCACATCCCGAGAACTTCCAAGAGGAGCAGAATGAGGAAAATCAAGGAGCTAGGCAATTTCAGGGGCCGAATGATCCAGCTGTACGAAGGAAGAGTAATATTGCACTAAGAGAAGCATTGAGACTACAGTAAAGAGATCGAAGATGACATTGAGAGGCATTATGTGGAGCAAGCACGCTTAGCTCGCGAGAGGGAGAGAGTAAGAGCAGAAGTGGAAAATCAAGAAATGGAAAAAGCAATTCGGCGAATAATCACGACAACCGAAAGAAGGCGAGAAATAATCGTGTCAATAGAAATATTAACGAAGAATACGAAAGGATACAGAGGGGAGCCGAGAGATGACCCCAGAGGAGAGAACAACATATATAATGGTGTGCGAATTGACTAAAAGCAGCGAAGGAGAAGGGCAGGGAAAGGAGAGGAGAAAATAATGAACAAGCAGGTCAAACAGAGCATGAGCGTAGGGAGGAGAGAAGCAGGGTTAAAAAGACCAAGTAATCAAATCCCGAGGCGAATGAACAAATCTTTGAAAGAACTAGTGGAAATGAGAGAATTGTTGAATAGTAGAAAGGAAGGAGGAAGAAGACAATTAGATGAAGCTTATCGCAGGTTTCAAAAGAACCCTTTCACACTAGGAAGTACAAATGGGAGGAATACCTCCTAAATGCAATTTGCCCTCATTAACCAACATTTTTGATGGGACAACCCGTGCGATACAAACACATCAAGGCTTATATGAGGTGTATGTTGCAATGGGAGAATCATGATGCCATATTGTGCAAATATTTTGCATCAAGCTTAGTGGAGAAGCATCGAAATGGTTTGAAGGATTACCCAGAAACACAATTTCGTCATTTAATCATTTGCAAGCTACTTTCTTGGGAGCATACATAAGCAACAATTCTTCGCGACCAGGAATTGAGGATGTATTCTTGGACTAAAACAAAGAATTGGTGAGAGTTTAAGACATTTGACAATAAGATGGAGGACAATGTGCGCCAAAAATGGCCGGAAGGGTAGAAGAAAGATATCTCATCTTATCATTTGTAAAAACGCTCCATTCATGACCAGGTTTGTTATACATTCGATTTTTAGAATTAAAAACACAAATACAATGGATGAACCGCGAGAACTCCAGAAGAATATATTACTTTAGAAGAAAGACAAATGAAATGGAATCTTACCCGATTGCGAATACAAGTTCAAATGTCTGCAATGCAAGTTTGTTACCAAAATTTTGAACACAAAGTGGCGAGCACTTCGCAAGGGCAGCCAGAAAAGAGAGTTGATGATGGACAGCAGAAAATAGTGGCAATGGGAAGCCGCGATCAAGAGGAGTTTGAAAGAGAAAAGAACTACTACAATCGCACCAACAATAATAAGATCCAGAGATTAGATCAAATGCAAGAAACTTATGGAGGACGGCGTAATAATCATGGTGGGCCGAGAAATCGCAGAGTGGTATGGGAAGAGATAAGAATGCCACCACTAAATGCTAGTGTAGAAAAGATTTGGGAAGCTATACTGTAATGGAAGATGTACCAGCACCATGGAATGCAGGGAGTGAACCACCACCAGGTGACATGAGTCATGAGTATTGTTCTTACCACCGCTTTCATGGACATTCAACAAATGATTGTAGAAACATAAAGAGAATCATTCTTAGAATGATTGATCAGGGGAAATTGAATCATTTTCTAAAAGATGAAGAAAAAGGAAAGAAAGTATTAACAGCATCACCATCAGAAATGCAAGGAACAGTTTCAAGAAAGGGAAAAGAGGCGTTTGTAATAGAAGTGGGAACAAAAGCCAAAAATCTATTTTGCAATTCTATCGTTCATTCATATCGTACAATCGAAGATTTTCACGACAATGTGCTCAGTAGAGTCTTCGCGAGGGATGCAAATGATAAAGAAGTAATGAATTTGGCGAGAACGTCGCAGCTGAAAGCATGGCAGTTACAGATTATTACTTTTTCTGCGGATGAAGTACCCAAAGGAAGAGAAGTACATGACAGTCCACCGGTGGTAAAGCCGACCTTAATCCAAAACCGCTTGATGGAGAAGATGATGAAGCGAGTAAAGTTGTTGGGCGATCACCGTAATCCTAATCGACACCTAAGTTGGTGAATATCCTTTTCACCATACGTATAAGACTATGGGAGGAGAAGATGAAGACTTGATCCCCTCAACATACAAAATATACGGTTTTAATGGCACAGCAAACAAACCAAAAGGAGAGGTTCGCATGAGAATACCTTTACAAGGATTGTCACGGTATTTTATTCCTCAGTGGGTTGACGTGGACTCGCCCTATAATGCATTAATTGGGCGACCATGGCTTCATGAAATCTTGGGAATTGGCGTCAACATATCATCAATGTATAAAGTTCCCACATCCAAATGGTATTGGAATCATAAGAGAGAGATTGGGAGGAAGGATTTAAATGTTATGAGGTTGACGTAGAAAGTCAAGAAAGAAATGCTAAAAGAAAAGGTTGGAAACAGAATGTGAAAGATGAGAAGAGAAAAGAGAAGTTGATGGTAGATGTTATAGAGATAAGAAATGAAGAAATATTGCGAAAGGACGCAAATGAATGCATGAAAGTAGGTGAATGTTATGATGGGAAGGAGTCATTCAAGGATTGGGATGATGAAGAGGCAAGGAGTGCAATGAACAAAAAGCATAAGAAGTAAATAATCAATAAAAAGATATATCAAAGGCAATGTAAAGAAGAACTGCGGCTCGCGAGACTTTCGTAAACAAAAGGAAATGTGCGAAAATCTAAAAAATAAATGTCAAGAAGCAACATAAGGGAAATTTTTGAGGACTCCAAAATGTCAAGAAGCAATTAAATATGAATGATCGAATGATTGAAATAACTAAATGATGAATATCAAGAAGCAATTAAATATGAATGATTGAAGCAACAAAATGATTGAATGAATGAATGAATGGGACGAACCTTTATGGCGTACATGATGCGTGTCGTAACCACAACAAATTAATTAATACTTTACTACCTAATTAACAAGTAATATAGGGTAGTCAAGGTCGATCCCACGAGGAGCACGAGATTCTAGTTGTAAAATTGTCACAAAAGGGGGGATGTATAAACCAAAAGAAAGTAAATAAAGCAATTAAAAGTTAAAGTTGAAATCAATAAGAGAGAATAGATCAAGGAATCATTCTTCGTTGCAAAACAATGATTAAAGTTATGTTCTTTTCTACTTGTTATTAGTCACAAATTATCACCAACCGTAGGTAAAGCAAAATAGATCAGTGCTAAACCCCTAAATCCCTTGTATCACCCCGACACGGAAGTTCTCGACTACCGGATTCTATTTACCAAACCACCTAGAAGTAGATCACTCAAGATGTAATTTAAAATAAACGCATTAAGATTTATGAACTTATTAGGTTGGTATTAGTAGTTAGACTCTTAGATCAAGGTCTACTTTCTAACGTTGTTTCCACACACAATTGCTCCACGGAATCCCTCCGCAAGGTCTCGTGTTTGCTACTTATGTAAAGAGTCAAGAAACGATTACTTATCTCCTAACTTTCACTAGCTTTAGATCAAATTAACAAATTAATTTAGTTGGCCACCTAAACAATCTATCAATCAATCATGAATGTCTTTAAGATCATTCCTATTAGTAAAAACAAATGATAATTATGTGAAAAACCTCAAGATAGAATTGAAACAAAACTCAAACCATATATTAAGAACTAGGAATTCATCCTCAATCAATAAGAAAATTAGCTATACTATGTTAAAAGTTCACACAAAGAATAAGAAAAGAAAAGTGTTGTGTGTGTAGAGAGGTGTGTAGAGGTGTGTGTAAAAGATATATAGAAGATGTAGAAAACTTCTCTATTTATAAGGTTTAATATTCTCCAAATCTTCCAAGGAATAGAATCCTTTTTCTTTTGCAATTCAATTTCCAAATCCAAGCTTTTCTCAACTCTTCCATCTTCTCTTTCCAAATTTGAGTCCAATTCTCCATCCAATTCCAAGCCCAAGTCTTCACACCCATGAGAGAAGTCCATAGAAAATTTTGGAATTTTTGCTCACGGAAAATCGGGATTGTGGCCGAATCCGGCCGGAATTGTCGCCACGGCCACCAAAAAGTTCACCGTCGTTCGGGAGAATATTCGACGAATATTCCGTCGGCCCACCGTTAGGACTAATCTGCCAAAGTGGTCAAACTGTTAGTCATTTGTTAGTCAACAGTGGTCAAAGGAAAAGAGAGTCACCGAGTCAACTCGGGTCAAATCGACCGAGTCGATGAGTCGTGGTCGAGTCGAGGACTAGTCGGATCGGGTGAGTCGAGAGTCGATTCACTTTGGCTAGGCCATTTGCAGACGGCCTAAGCTTCGCCGCACTATCATTGTGCTTCATCAATTGATGCTTTCGCCCAAGATGGCTATACTGTTCGATCCACCATATCCCAATGGCTTGAGGTGCCATTTTCTCGCACTAGCATAATTGCACTGCCACGCAGCCACAACCGCAATTTCGGTCCTCCATTCGAATCATTCTGCATTGCCATCGTGACATCACTCAACCACAACAAACCCATCGCAGGCAATCAACACCAACTCACATCTGTAATCACCCATTTCATGCACTTGCAGGTCAAATTCTCACTGCCATTGGCAACACATAATTCCCATCCACATGCACCATCACCTGCAATTCTCAATTGGATGCACCACTGACCCTCATTTAGCACCGACAGACTTTGTATAGCTCCACATCATTGCTTCTTCTTGCATTCTCTGCCATCCAGCCCATGACAATCACCACACACATCATAAGCACCACCAGTGCCTAGCTCAGCTTCATATCAGGTTCAGCAACAAAGATCCATTCCCCTGGATTAACATCTGCCACATTGCAGTGCCACCCTCAACAACTCAACCGCAACCAGACCATCACTAACTCCAGCTCTGCCCTGTAATGCCACATCCTGCCTAGCTTAGTTTCATGCCATTCCATAACATCATCAGAGCAGCCATTTATTCCATCAAATCCTTCCACTCTTGCCAGGCCATTCATTCACACATAAGAAGTTCCCCTTCTCTGAATCAGTCACAGACCCATTCTACCTAGCCTCACTGAACTACTCCAGTTCAAGTCATCACCAGAGCCCATTCTGCAATTTCTTCATCTGCTGTAGCTTCATAATCATCACCGATTCGCTCTTCTTGTAACAGATTCAATTTCTTCGATTCAATCTTCTAATCAATCTCGATTTGAAGCTTCAATGGCAACACAAAGAACTCAGTTCTTGAAGCAAACCCATTTCTCTTATACTCACAAGATACTCTCATAATTGATAAAGCACTACCCATGAACATTTCAGTGCGAAACCCATCTGGATACCACCATCCGCATCTTCCACAGATCGAGCCTAATTTGCGGAATATCGAATCACCATCAACCCATTTTCGTGTTAGTCTCGATCCGCTCATCTCTTCTTCACTCCCCGATTTCTTCTCTACGAACTCGTCTTTGTTTCATCTCCCATTTATAACACCGGCCAAGAACGAGCTCGATTTCTCTTCCAATTTCGGTTCCATGGATGCCACAACTCTCTCGTATCTTGATTTCGGGCAAACCCTAACTTTTAACCTCTTCAATCTTGTTTAATGACGGCACCAAAACCCTCGGCTCTCTCTCGTGTTCTTGATTCGATTTCACAATCCCGCTCGATTCATTTCTCTTCCAATTTCTTGGACAATGAAGAAGACAAGAACAACCGCATTTCTTCTCAATTTCGGTGGACCGAATGAGGGAACGGGAATGCCTCTCGCTTTTAGGGTTAGGTCATGATTATGGGTTATATGGTACACCCCATCGCCGCATACGATCCACCCAAATGGGTGCTTATAGTGGGTGGTCACTTTTGATATGGGGCTAGCAGATGGCAGCCCCTTAACCTTGATTAGTCTGTCTTTAAAACTTCCCAAAAGGGTTACCCCTTAACATCAACTGGGCTCCATCTATCAATCGCCTGTAAAATGACCTTTTTGCCCTTTTGGCTCAAATTGGGTGATTTCTTCTTCTTTTCCTCCGTGTGACTCCATAGTAGCTATAAAACTCAAAACAAGCGTAAAATACATAATTTACAAGAAAAATAGCAAAGAAAGCATAAACTACTAGATAGTAAATTAGGTGTATTCTACACCTATCAAATTCCCCCACACTTAGACTTTGCTAGTCCTCGAGCAAATCAAACTAAAAACTCACAACTTCAAAGCGTTTCAGCGGCCCCAAGCATCCAAAGAGCTATGAGGACATAGAGTTTCGCATGCTAGTAATAAGAAGTTAGAAATACCAAAGAACATATTCTCATTCTTAAATGTTGAGTGAGAAATAACCACACCATAATGAGAGAACGCGTGTTTGAGAAACGATCAATAAGCATTTCGCCCGACTCGCCGCCTCACCAAAATGGATTTTATGATAATTGCACTCAAAAAGACGGCTTTTTTATGGTTCTCACATGTGTGCAGGTAGGAATGAAGAGAGAAATCCCGCAACACGTTGAATGGTGGGAAGGATAACTTCCGAAATATTTTTAAAAACCCACATCTTTTAATATTTTGAAAAACCATTTATTATTGAGGATGAGATTACTTACTCACCTTCACATCCGATCGCCAATTATGATAACACCACTCTCACGGCATCCAATAGAAACGTCTTCCGCTCCTCGTCTTGATCTTCTTGGTCTTCGTCTTCGGTTTCAACTATTGATGATAAACTCTCGAATTTCATAAATCCTTGAAAATTTTTAACCTTTACCTTAATAATCCTTGTCACTTGAAACTTCCTTATAGATTTTTCCTTCCCCACGGCTTATTAAAACAAAACAAAAATTTCTCTTGTTTTTTATTCTTTTCTTTTCTTTTCTTTTTCAATTTTTTTTTTCAATTTTTTTTTTTTTTTCTTTTTTTTTTTTTCACAAACAAGAGAAATTAAATACAAAATAAACCATGGCCGTGGAAGAAGTATTTTACCGCTTTGATTCTTCACAACTTGTATCGTCTTGAAATCATAAACTTCAAAAAATTTTCACCTTTTTAATTTTCTTCGCTTTCATGAATAAGTCTTCATACTTGAATATAAAATTACCTCATTGTATTGTAAGTCCTCAACATATATGTAAAAATCCGCTCTTTGTATGTTGCTTTTACTTGAATTTGAAATTTGCTCTTTTTTTCTCGTTGCTTGTAAACCTTAAACTTTTTCAACTTTCCTTGTAGATTTTGATGTCGCTCCTTGTTGATGATGAATGTGTTTCTATGGATCCGTTGTTGTCGCGAGAGAGAATGGTGCTAATCGCAAATCGAACTACAAGAAGGAGGCTTTCATCTATAGACGTCACCCTTCATGATTGACAAAATTAGCACTCAAGAGATCAAAGAGTAGTGCTTCTATTGGTGGGAGGTTGGGTAGCTCACCATTCTACCCGGAATTGACGTATGGTGACACACACTCAAAAGAAGCTCTTTAGTAGATGGAAGAATTCCTGGTCGGTGCCTCACATGATATGAATACGGGTAGTCTCCACTAATGATTGATCAAAGAACTCTAATAATACCCTTTTCCCCGCACCAAATTCGCATCACCGGCATGATTAAATCCATTATTTAACACTCTAACAAGCAAGAACCGAATGTAGTTCTCTAACATTTCCAAGTTCAATTATGTGGTCAAAATCTCTATGTAAACATACCTAGAAGTATGCTAGTGACTCTAAAATCTTTAAAAGTTGGAGTTTTAAGTAAAACTTTTTTTTTTTTAATTTTTTAATTTTTTAATTTTTTTGTAATTTTGTTTTTTAAAAACATGCTTAACCACTCCCCCACACTTAAACCTTACATTGTCCTCAATGTAATTGAATCCTCCTAGTAAAGTCAAGGTGGGAAATTTTAACATGATATGGAACAAGAAAAAAGAAATAACAAAAAAAAAAAAAAGGATAAGAAATACAAAACCGATGGGTTGCCTCCCATTAAGCGCTTGTTTAAAGTCGACGGCCCGACTTAGCTCTTGCTAGATTCATTCCCCATATACTAACAATCACAAAATTTGAGGATCCACCCATAATACCTGTTTTGCAAACAATAACTCCATACAAATGTTAGCACAAGAAAATAATAATGAAATTATCGCCGATAGAAATTTCCCCCACACTTATTCTTGTCCACACTGAAGTGTATAAAGAACATAGAATTTGGGAACTTCCATGTGTTCCTCTTGGCAAACCTGCATGGTGTTAGCATCAAGTGTTTCCAATGGTGGATATCTAGAAATAAAATCATCCAAAAATACTTTCGAAGCACATACATTCAAACCAATAAGAGGTAAAGGAGAAGAATCAATATGCAAAGGGTTAGACAAACCTTGCACAATCTCTTGTATTATATAATCCTCTTCATCCTTAAAAAATTCAAGTGAATTACTTACCTCTTGTATATCGTGGTCCTCTATTAAACCTTGCAACCATTCTTCATCGTTTTCTTCTTTAACCAAAGTCTTGGCATCATTAAAATCATTGGCAAGTTCAATTGGGTCTTCCACAAAATCAATCAATGTGGTTTCATCCTCTAGTATATCATCTCTTCAACATTCTCATCATCGGAATCGGGCCATTCACTAAAATGATTCTCGTCGGTATAAATTGTAAAATCTTCTTGTGAGGGTGTTACACCGTTTATAACAATAGGTAAGTCACACTCAATCTCCTCCTTTTGAATAGGTGAAGGATCTTTATTATGATCCGGAGTTGGAATAACTTCCTCATTGTTGCAACGTTCATACACTTTCGCGGACTCATATCTTTCCCTAAGAAATTTTTCCAAGCAATAAATGCATCTTCCTCAAGCTCTTCCTTATGAATAGGTGATTGATCATTATTAAGATCAAGGCTCGAGTAAGCTACACTAGCGTCTTCAAAAGTCTCCAAAGGTTGGTTAATTTGTTCGTATAATTTCTCCGAATTCCTTTGAATTTCTCGATGTGATTCTTGCAACTTTTGTTGAAGATCCCCAATCATGGCGGACATCTTATCTCGCAAAACCGTCATAAAGTTGTTGATATGTATGAGAATATCCATAAGGTTCTCAGGAATTTGATTGTATCCTAAGGATGGTTGGAAGTTGTCATAATGTTGAGGTTGAAAACCGTATTGATTGTTGTAATATGCTTGCTCTTGTCCACCATACATGGAAAACCGATACCTGAAATAAGATTCAAAACAAAACTAAGTTAGATACGAAATAGAATCCAACAAAGCAAGAATAAAGCAAAAAGAAAAATAAAAACAACTCAAAATCATCCGCATTGCTCCCCAAGAACAGCGCCAAAATTTGATGCGTGTCGTAACCACAACAAATTAATTAATACTTTACTACCTAATTAACAAGTAATATAGGGTAGTCAAGGTCGATCCACGAGGAGCACGAGATTCTAGTTGTAAAATTATCACAAAAGGGGATGTATAAAGCAAAAGAAAGTAAATAAAGCAATTAAAAGTTAAAGTTGAAATCAATAAGAGAGACAAGATCAAGGAATCCTTCTTGTTGCAAAACAATGATTAAAGTTATGTTCTTTTCTACTTGTTATTAGTTACAAATTATCACCAACCGTAGGTAAAGCAGCCTAGATCGATTGCTAAACCCCTAAATCCCTTGTATCACCCAGGACACGGAAGTTCTCGACTACCGGATTCTATTTACCAAACCACCTAGAAGTAGATCACTCAAGATGTAATTTAAAATAAACGCATTAAGATTTATGAACTTATTAGGTTGATATTAGTAGTTAGACTCTTAGATCAAGGTCTACTTGCTAACGTTGTTTCCACACACAATTGCTCCACGGAATCCCTCCGCAAGGTCTCGTGTTTGCTACTTATGTAAAGAGTCAAGAAACGATTACTTATCTCCTAACTTTCACTAGCTTTAGATCAAATTAACAAATTAATTTAGTTGGCCACCTAAACAATCTATCAATCAATCATGAATGTCTTTAAGATCATTCCTATTAGTAAAAACAAACGATAATTATGTGAAAAACCTCAAGATAGAATTGAAACAAAACTCAAACCATATATTAAGAACTAGGAATTCATCCTCAATCAATAAGAAAATTAGCTACTCATGTTAAAAGTTCACACAAAGAATAAGAAAAGAAAAGTGTTGTGTGTGTTAGAGAGGTGTGTAGAGGTGTGTGTAAAAGATATATAGAAGATGTAGAAAACTTCTCTATTTATAGGCTTCAATATTCTCCAAATCTTCCAAGGAATAGAATCCTTTTTCTTTTGCAATTCAATTTCCAAATCCAAGCTTTTCTCAACTCTTCCATCTTCTCTTTCCAAATTTGAGTCCAATTCTCCATCCAATTCCAAGCCCAAGTCTTCACACCCATGAGAGAAGTCCATAGAAAATTCGGAATTTTTGCTCACGGAAATCGGGATTCCTTAATCCCGGCTAGGAATTGTCGCCACGGCCTTTGAAAAAAGTTCACCGTCGTCGGGAGAATATTCGTGAATATTCCGTCGGTCCACCGTTAGGACTAACGGTCAAAGTGGTCAAACCGCTCACCAACTCGTTAGTCAACATGGTCAAAGGAAAAGAGAGTTTACTGAGTCAACCTCGGGTCAAATCGACCGAGTCGGATGAGTCGTGGTCCGAATCGGAGGACTAGTCGATCGGGTGAGTCGAGAGTCGATTCACTTTGGCTAGCCATTTTGCATCGGCCTAAGCTTCGCCGCACTATCATTGTGCTTCATCAATTGATGCTCACCAAGATGGCTATACTATTTCGGGCCACCATATCCCAATGGCTTGCTGTGCCATTTTCTCGCACTAGCATAATTGCACCGCCACCATAGCTACAACTGTGCAATTTCGGTCCTCCATTCGAATCATTCTGCATTTGCCATCGCAGCATCACTCAACCAAAACAAACCCATCGCGGGCAATCAACACCAACTCACATCTCAGAATCACCCATTTCATGCACTTGGTGTCAAATTCTCCGCCATTGGCAACACATAATTCCCATCCACATGCACCATCACCCGCATTCTCAATTGGTCGCAACTACTGACCTCATTTAGCACCAAAGACCTTTGTATAGCTCCACATCATTGCTTCTTCTTGCATTCTCTCGCCATCCGACCCATGACAATCACCACACACATCATAAGCACCACCAATTGCCTAGCTCACTTCATATCGGGTTCAAGAACAAAGATCCATTCCCTCGGATTAACATCCGCCACATTGCAAATTGCCACCCTCAACAACTCAACCGCAACTGCATCATCACTAACTCCATTCCGCCTCGTAATGCCACATCCTGCCTAGCTTAGTTTCATGCCATTCCATAACATCATCGAGAGCAGCCATTTATTCTATCAAATCCTTCCACTCTTGCCAGGCCATTCATTCACACATAAGAAGTTCCCTTCTCTCGAATCATGCGAGACCCATTCTACCTAGCCTCACCGAACTACTCCAGTTCAAGTCATCACCAGAGCCCATTCCCGCAATTTCTTCATCTCATTGTAGCTTCATAATCATCACCGATTCGCTCTTCTTAGAATGATTCAATTTCTTCGATTCAATCTTCTAATCAATCTCGATCTGAAGCTTCAATGGCAACACAAAGAACTCAGTTCTTGAAGCAAAACCCATTTCTCTTATACTCACAATACTCCTCATAATTGATAAAGCACTACCCATGAACATTTCCAGCGAAACCCATCTCGGATACCACCATCCGCATCTTCCACAGATCGAGCCTAATTTGCGAGATATCGAATCACCATCGAACCCATTTCGTGTTAGTCTCGATCTGGCTCATCTCTTCTTCACTCCCCGATTTTTTCTACGAACTCGTCTTTGTTTCATCTCCCATTTGCTGACTCAAGAATGAGCTCGATTTCTCTTCCAATTTCTGGTTCCATGGCTGCCACAACTCTCTCGTATCTTGATTTCAGTGCAAACCCTAACTTTTAACCTCTTCAATCTTGTTTAATGATTTCCGCACCAAAACCCTCTCTCTGTGTTCTTAATTCGATTTCACAATCACGCTCGATTCATTTCTCTTCCAATTTCTTGACAACAAGAAGACAAGAACAACCGCATTTCTTCTCAATTTCGGTGGACCGAATGAGGAAACGGAATGCCTCTCGTTTTTAGGGTTAGGTCATGATTATGGGTTATATGGTACACCCCACTGCAGATACGATCCACCCAAATGGGTGCTTATAGTGGGTGGTCACTTTTGATAAGGGCTAGCCAGATGGCAGCCCCTTAACCTTGATTAGTCTGTCTTTAAAACTTCCCAAAAGGGTTACCCCTTAACATCAACTGGGCTCCATCTATCAATCGCCTGTAAAATGACCTTTTTGCCCTTTTGGCTCAAATTGGGTGATTTCTTCTTCTTTTCCTCCGTGTGACTCCATAGTAGCTATAAAACTCAAAACAAGCGTAAAATACATAATTTACAAGAAAAATAGCAAAGAAAGCATAAACTACTAGATAGTAAATTAGGTGTATTCTACACCTATCGCACACCCTAGTTCGCGAATAACATTTCGTAAGAGGCAAATGTAAGACCTAACGTGCGTCATATAAGGGGTATCTCTTAACATGGCTCAGGGAAAGGTTACACCGCCCCGGAACTCGAGTCATGCAGATTTGGGGCCCATGAAAGCCTATCCGGAAGAGGTACCTTGGATTCCCAACTATATATGTAGGTTATACCCTGGTTGGGCACCGAGGGTCTCTTCCAAGGAGTCAAGATATGATCAAGGTGCCGAGGTACACGGTTGAGTCAAGAGTGGGAGCATGGAACTTCCTTACCACTCTTGACAAGTCTTGCATGCCGCACTCGCTTCGAAGAAAACTCCACTTAGGGTGCAGCCTTTGTAACCATAAACTCTATAGGGATAAGGGATAAGAGGTGCGAAAACAATCGCTGTTGTTAAGACCAGGATGGGAGGAGCTAGCCTTGTATGGCCGATGTACGCCTCCTGAAGGGGCAGCCGGGGAGATGATAAGGCGACACCTCCATTAGGGGGAGAGTGTCAAAACAGACGCAAATGTCATGAGGCTCTGTTTTGCAAGGAAACTTAGGCTTGTCATATTTGTGAAAATGATCCTCCGCAGAGGCAATAATACTAACGCGAGGGTAAGACGAGATCAATGGGTCTCGTACATGAAAGTGTGCATGGACGCCCCGCGATTTCGGCCGCAAGACGACAATGTCATGGGGCTCTATCTTCGCAAGAAAATTTAGGCCTGTCATATTGTCGCAACAAAATATCCCGCAGAGGCAAAAATACTTGAAAATGATAAGGCAAGGTCAATGGGTTTTTACATGCAAGTGTAAAGACGTCCCGCGACCTTGTCGCGAAAAGGGTGGCAGAGCAAGACCTTTAACTAGGAAGGTCGCGCTTAGAAGACCACCAAAAATGATAAGGTGAGATCAATAGATTACTTCGTTTATGAAGATATCTTGC
Organism: Papaver armeniacum; assembly: GCA_023531295.1. Lineage (NCBI taxonomy): Eukaryota > Viridiplantae > Streptophyta > Magnoliopsida > Ranunculales > Papaveraceae > Papaver > Papaver armeniacum. The sequence goes on from JAJJWW010017252.1 coordinate 37,216, forward strand.
GATCTCATCGCGATGATAAATTTCAAAATGATAAGTGTGAATTTCAGAGGTTTCATTCTACAATAATAATTGAACAAAATCTTTCATATGAAGATAAATAACAGAGGCAAGTATGGGAATGAAAAAGATGAAATAGATGAAATATTGTTATTCATCTTCTAATGAAAGAGCCATACATCAATAGCGCTAGCCAATTATATTACAAGGAAGAAGTGCCAAGAAAAGGAAATGAAGATCGATAATCCAAGAAATTTACAATAAAGAGATGAAGAAATGTATAGATATTACAGACAATGAAAGAAACAAAAGAAATTACTTCTTTGGTGATTCTTCTTCTTTATCCGATTCCTCGTTCTATTATTCTCTTCGCCGACCTTCTTCTTCCCGCCTCTCACTATCAAACGTTCGAGACAGGGCAAATTCTCGGGAATTTCTTGAGAAGCCAAGGATATGAGGAAAGAGGGATTTTGTGATCATTACAAACATACTCCATGGCTTCATTTGTAAAAACGAACGGCATCATTATTGAAATTCACACTGTAGTTTGAAATTTCTTCTTCAATTTGGAATATCCATTCTAGAAGATTGAGATTATTTATGAAGTTGTGTGCTTTCTCAATTCAAGCTCTTCAACCTTGCTTGAAATCTCTTTTCGGATTCTACAAATAAACAATGAAAAGTTAACAACTTGATAGCAATATTACAGAGATAAGAAACAAGAAGGTATAATAAATAACCTTCTCCCATGAGATATCATATCTTTAATCAAAGAAGTGTGCTGCATGAAGACTAACATCAACACCTAAATTACTCCCGGCGTTATCTAAGACTTTCGCAGCCCAAGCGAATTCATCATCATTATTTATAATAAGTAGTGAACGAATTTGATTTTCTCGCTCACTAAGTAAGGAATTCTCGATTTAAGCAATTCATCTCGCTCCATTTGTACTTCGAGAAGGGACTTTTGAAATGTTGCTAATGCCTCGAGCACCATTATTAGCAATTCGATCTTTGTCATCTATATGGTCACTAATTTTCTTCCTTAAAATCTTGGTTTCCTCTCGCGAGACTCAAGGTACATTTGTTTAAACTGGCTGCACTTAAACTAGATCCGTGCTCAATTACTAAGAGGTGATATTTGGTTTGGAGTTCATTTAATGAAAGGAATTAATTACATTTTGACAAACTACTTAAAGAGTTGTTGAGATGAGCAAGAAGAATGTCATTATCCACAGGCTCAGGAAAGGAATGGAGAAGAATAGCTTCTTCGGAAAGGTTATATATATCTGCGAAAGTAATAAGTCAGGTAGCAGCAGGCAACCGATAAACTAAAAATAATAAGAGAAGAAAAATTGCATACCATAAAGTTGTTGGTTAGCATTCTGAAGAGTAGTAACTTTGTCCTTCTGGGCAGAAAGCTCAGTCTCCAATTGTTGGATTTTCTCGCGAGATCTCGCAGATTCAACTTCTAATTATTTGATCCTTGTGCAAGATTGGGTATTCTTTTTCAATTGGATGTTATACCTTCTTTCAAAATCTGAGGCAACTACAAAAGAAGTTTTTCCAGCCTACGAGGGAAGATAAAAAGGTTATTGAGATACAAACTAAAAATAGAAATTGGAAGAGAAAAATGAGTTCATACGTACCAATGAATTAAGTGCATTTAAAAAGCTAGGGGATACAGATCTAGAAACCCCATTGAAAGAATCATTGCCATCCAGCAATGTAGCATTGCACACTTTAGCGAGAGTCTCGCATACAGAAGTTAGGTGAGTATCTCCTATTCCTTGGAGAGAATCCGAGAAGATGCTGAACAGCTGGTTCATAGGAGAATTGGATGATTGAGATTCTTTTTGGAAAGATAAACTCATATCATCATCATCATCGTCGGAAGATCCGGAACTTGAGCTAGGTTGAGAGGAAGATTGAGTTTTTCGTTTCTTAGATGATGGAACAAGACTTATCCTTGCGAGCATTAGCTTTAGCTTTGATTTAACTTCAAGTTCCATTTCTTGGCGTCAACCTTCGCATACAAATGAAAATAAGAAATAGAGGCAACAATATTGTTAAGTAACAAAAGGGATATTTCTTACTTCATCCGTAAGCGATCAAGTATTGTGGGTACTTGCTAATGGATTTGTCTTGAAGCTTTTCCTCGCCTTGTCAATCTGGAAATTGTACAATTTCAATGAGTATTTTAAGGAAGGAGAGATTAAAAAAACAAAATTTGAAGACATACCTCTTTTGCCTTCTCGGGCCATTTAAATTCCCAAGGATGGTATCCTCATGAGATTTTCGGGGAAGTACATGCAAACCGGCTATGTAAGATCCGCTTAAAAAACAAGGGTACAACCCACCACTTCTCATCTTTGGATTGGCGAGGAGTAGTATTTTTGCCCGAATGCCAGTCGATATCATGCATGAGTAATTTATCTTCAGGGACATTATCTTTTCTTCTCAGCCGAATACCCCAGCGAGACTTCTTATTTCTCATACCTATTACTTCATAATTCTCAAAAAGTTCTCATAAAGATATTTTTCAGAATTATTTCTAAGTCCTTGCATAGGAGGTGTCCGACATCGTTAGAGTATAAAGATCCTTTACTAGACGCCACGATTGGCGAACTCAAGCATTAGGCGAATACACCGCCGCTCAATCGATAGACACTCGCGAGGAAGTCGGGGATGGGAAAGAATTTCATAAAAGAGTGGCATCTCAGGATCATATAAAGGAATGGGAAGTCCTGCGAGGAGTTGACCAAGCGAGACTATAATTCTCTGATCATCACATTGATGATCAGAAAAAAGTTTTGCAGTAAGAATAGATGAAGGTTCTTGATTAGGAATAGTAGTTAGAGTGAAACCCCGGTCGCAACTTTTTTTGAATCTCAATAAAACGAGGTTTATACATACGACTGAGTGAAGCCATTATCAGTATGGGAATGGATAAAGAATCGAAGATTAAGAGAAAAGGTTGAAGATTTACAGTAATAGGAGCGCAAATCGCGGAAAGAGAAAATTAAAGAAAAGTTGCAGAGGGAGAACGAAAGAGGAAAGGAGAAAGATATGAAAATTATATATAGTGAGAAAAATCCTCAAGGGTAAAACGAGGCATTTAATGCGAGAGGGGACGTGAATGGTCAAGAATAGACGGTTGAAAGAGACGTGTCAGAATAGAATGGAAGAGTAGACATCTGTAATAAAGTCCGTGCGAAAATACGGGGTTGAAATAGGTATGGATAGCGATTCTGCGACAATTCAAGAGGACATAAATCCTCATGATTCATCACCCCTTTTAACTTCATGAGATAAGCTGTTGAAATTTATCACTTACCATAACCCCCGAGGCAAAAATGATATTTCATACATAATTTTCAAAGCTCTGAACTTCGCCAAAGAATAGAGGCAAGTATTGCTTTTCAAGAAAAGTATTCTTTCGCTCGTTCCTTCACCAACAAAGATCAAAAATTATTACAACAATAAATTTTCCTTTGAAATCGCTCTTCAAGCAACTTTCAAGGAAAAAGAGGCAAGATGTAGGATCATTATATCGCGACGTACAAGACTCATGAAGATAATAAACGACAGCATTGTACGAAGGAGTCGCAGGGAGTCAAAAGGAATGACGCATTGGATGACGGCGGGAAGATGTGAAACGGCGAGGGTTAAGAAGTGTCGCGAGTATGAATACTTGTACATTCGCGACACTTCGCGAGACATCTCCGAAAATAAAGGACACTTAGCTGTCATTCACTATGTACTACCCTATATAAAGGGATGAGAAGTCTATTGTAAGGGGAAGAATTCTTTTGAATTGGAAATTAAGTCATTAGGAGAGAGAAACTTGGAGAGTGTTTTGTGATTCTTAAGTGTAATTTCATTTTCCTGTGTAATGACTTGAAGAAAATAATTGGATAACATTTTAATTGTTCATCTTTCAATGGACTAGTTAAGCAAATTATAGTAAGGGGTAGTGTAGATTTCTGCCCAACTACATTGAAAAATGCTTGCATTTATCGATTTATCGCGAAACGAACCTTCCTAGCGAAGCTAATAATCCATTTAGCTTCGCACATCTTTTTTTATTCGGGTGTTGGCATATCGCGAATTGCTTGTACTTTCTCTGGTGAACTCGTATTCCTTCTTTTGATACGATGTAACCTAAAAAATTTTCCGACGCAACACCAAAGGTGCATTTTTCCTCGATTTACTTTAATGTTGAAATGTCTCATTTGTTCAAAAATTTCTTTCGAGATCTTGCACGTGATCTTCCTTCTTACTTTTTATTAGCATATCATCTACATATACCTCTAATGTTTTGTGTATCCATCTATAAACACCTTTTCTACCATTCTTGATACGTTGCTCGGGCACTTCGGGCAGCCGAATGGCATTTTTGTATACAAAGATAATCCTCTTGGGCGAAAAAAAGCAAGATGTTCTTGATCTTCTTCAAGAAGAGGAATTTGATTGTAGCCTTTGTATCCATCCATAGATGATATCCTTTCATTTCCGCCGCCGATTCAACCAATTATGGAATATCTCGCAATCTAAAGCTATCTTTAGGGCAGGCTTTGTTTAGATCAGAAAGTCTATGCAAATCCTGATCCCTTTTTCTTCTTTTAGAACTATAACCATATTTGCTATCCATTAGGATATTTTGCTTGTCTAATAATTCCCCTGATCTAGCATTTTCTGTAATTCTTCTTCTATTTGGGAATGATATCTTTGTTGCGATCTTTCTAATCCTTTGCTTGAATGGTCTTATATTTCTCGCTAATTTCCAATTTATGGCAAGCCACGACGGATCTATACCTGCATTTCATCCATATCCCATGCGAAGATATCTTTGTAATCTCCTGACAGAAATCAATAGTCCTTCTTTCTTCATCTACCTCCATTTTAGTCCCAATTTTTAGCATCTTGGGTTCTTTTTCAGTCCAACATTCACTTCTTTTTGTTTGTTCTCGCTGCGATATAACTTGCTCTTCATTCTCCCATGGGGGTTGGTCCTTTCATCTCCTTCGCAAGCTCATTCTCTTCTCCCGAGATTTCGCTAGGTATTCCTTTTCCTTCCTTTCTTTTTTATCATGTAAATTCTAAATTCCTCTTCTTTTTAGTCGCTTTTTTATCATCTTCTTGCGATCTTTTCGCTTCTTCACTCGTTCTTCACAATGCTTTACTTCGTCTTGATGATATATTCTTCCTTTATCAATATCTCCTCTAATTTCACCAATTCCTGTTGGCATAGGAAATTTAATACACTCGATGAAATGTTGACGCTTCTGACCTTAATTGCATGTACCCATGGCCTCCCTAAAAACACGTTGTACGGCGATTACATATCCACTACACTCACTGTCACTTGCGTTTTAATTTCTCCAAGCAGAATTCGTAATTTTACTTCTCCTTTAGGTCTTGTTATAGATTTACCAAAACCATGGATATAATATGCTGGGGAAATCATTTCTTCATCTTTATATCCTAATTTTTTTGTAAGTATGGTAAAACATGATACTCACCAAACTCCCTGTATCCACCAAAGTCCTATTTATTGCCCATTCTTCCGCTGCTTTCGCCGGTTCTTCTCCATTTTTGCATACATTTATTGTGATCACTAATGGAGATGTATGATTCAATCCTTATTTAGGTACCTCTGCTGATGTGAATGTTATTTTCTGCTTTTCCCACTCTTTCAAAGACGATGTTTGCTCCTCATCTACAATCTTCTTTCCTTCAAAATCTCGTTTATGTATCCTTCCTCTCGATATTTTCGTGAAATTCATTAATCATTGATTTGTAATTGAAGCGACTCCATATCTTCATTATATTCCTTGTTTCTTAACTCCTCTACCTCATCTGATTTAACATTTCCTTTCTCATTTTCTTGACTCAAATGATTTTAATCGCAATCTTCTATCTTCAATCAGGTTGATCCTGCTTTGGGCCGTATCAGGCAGTTGGGCAGGAAATCCCACACTACACCCCTCAATAGAATTTACTCAACTAATCCATTTGAATGTTGAATGGCTATAGATTTTATTGATTATTTTCTTGAAATGTTTACAAAGAAAGATAGAACAGAGCTAAAGAAATTACAATCACTCTAAATTTTCTCTCTCCTAATGACTTGCTTAACAATTCAAAAAGAACTCTCCCTACCACAAGACTTTCTCACCCCTTTATATAGGGTATTACATAGTGGATGATGACTAAAGCCGTCCTTTATTTTCAAGGAATCCTTCGCGAGGTATCGCAAGTGTATAAATGTTCGTCTTCGCGACACTCCTAAATC